>CM066328.1:432592284-432802284 GCA_033807585.1 Hydrophis major
AAGGAAGGGAAGGGAGGGAGGAAGGAAGGAAGGAAGGGAAGGGAAGGGAAGGGAGGGAGGGAGGGAGGGAGGGAGGAAGGAAGGAAGGAAGGAAAGGAAGAAGGAAGGAAAGAGTAAAGGGAGGAAGGAAGGAAGGAAGGAAAGGAAGGAAGGAAGGAAAGGAAGAAGGAAGGAAAGAGTAAAGGAAGGAAGGAAGGAAGGAAGGAAAGGAAGGAAGGAAGGAAGGAAGGAAGGAAGGAAGGAAGGAAGGAAAGAAAAGACATCTGAGCAAACTATGGATGGACAGAAGACATGTGTGGTTTAAGGAAAAGAAGCTTGGCTTGGAGGGGTTGGACTGGATGACCTACACGGTCCCATCCAGCTCTGTTAATCTGTTCAAACCCCCGCGACACCGCTCCCAGCCCCCCTTCCCCCCCCCCCCGAAAGGTACCTTCAGGCTCTTGGGCTGCTGCCGGACCTCCATGACGTGCTTCCGCCTCAGCTCCCTCTCCCGGCGCTTGTTGTACTCCAGCTGGTTGGTCAGCTCAGTCTGGTGCTGCAGCCGAATGAGTTCGCAGCGCATCTTCTGGATGGTGCTGAGGTGCCGGAATTCCAGCTCTTGCATGGACTCGTGCTGGCGCAGCAGCATGGCGTGCTCCAGGTCCTTCTGGGTCTGCCTCTTGTTCAGCTCCTGGGTTGGAGGAAGGGGGGCACTCAGGAGGGGCTGCTTGGCACGGGGAAGTGGGATGCAGAAGGGGAGAAGGCCGACAGCAGAGCCCAGGAATCTGCCTGGCTGGCTGAGAGGAGGAGGAGGAGGAGGAGGAAGGGGAGGAAGGAGGAGGAGGAAGGAGAAGGGGAAGAAGAAGAGGAAGAGGAGGAGGAAGGAGAAGGGGAAGAAGAAGAGGAAGAGGAGGAGGAGGAGGAGGAGGAGGAGGAGGAGGAGGAGGAAGAAGGAGTAGGGGAAGGGGAAGAAGAAGAAGAGGAGGAGGAGAAGGAAGGGGAGGAGGAGGAGGAGGAAGGAGGAGGAGGAAGGGGAAGGGGAAGAAGAAGAAGAGGAGGAGGAGGAGGAGGAGGAGGAGGAGGAGGAGGAGGAGGAGGAGGAAGAAGGAGTAGGGGAAGGGGAAGAAGAAGAAGAGGAGGAGGAGAAGGAAGGGGAGGAGGAGGAGGAGGAAGGAGGAGGAGGAAGGGGAAGGGGAAGAAGAAGAAGAGGAGGAGGAAGGAGAAGGGGAAGAAGAAGAGGAAGAGGAGGAGGAGGAGGAAGAAGGAGTAGGGGAAGGGGAAGAAGAAGAAGAAGAGGAGGAGGAGGAGGAGGAAGGGGAGGAGGAGGAGGAGGAGGAAGGGGAGGAGGAGGAAGGAGAAGGGGAAGAAGAAGAGGAAGAGGAGGAGGAGGAGGAGGAGGAGGAGGAGGAGGAGGAGGAGGAAGAAGGAGTAGGGAAGGGGAAGAAGAAGAAGAGGAGGAGGAGAAGGAAGGGGAGGAGGAGGAGGAGGAAGGAGGAGGAGGAAGGGGAAGGGGAAGAAGAAGAAGAGGAGGAGGAAGGAGAAGGGGAAGAAGAAGAGGAAGAGGAGGAGGAGGAGGAAGAAGGAGTAGGGGAAGGGGAAGAAGAAGAAGAGGAGGAGGAGGAGGAGGAAGGGGAGGAGGAGGAGGAGGAGGAGGAAGGGGAGGAGGAGGAAGGAGAAGGGGAAGAAGAAGAGGAAGAGGAGGAGGAGGAGGAGGAGGAGGAGGAGGAAGAAGGAGTAGGGGAAGGGGAAGAAGAAGAAGAGGAGGATGAGAAGGAAGGGGAGGAGGAGGAGGAGGAAGGAGGAGGAGGAAGGGGAAGGGGAAGAAGAAGAAGAGGAGGAGGAAGGAGAAGGGGAAGAAGAAGAGGAGGAGGAGGAAGGAAGGAGAAGGGGAAGAAGAAGAGGAAGAGGAGGAGGAGGAAGGGGAAGGGGAAGAAGAAGAGGAGAAGGAGAAGGAAGGGGAGGAGGAGGAGGAAGGAGAAGGGGAAGAAGAAGAGGAAGAGGAGGAGGAGGAAGGAGAAGGGGAAGAAGAAGTGGAAGAGGAGGAGGAGGAGGGGAAGGGAAGAAGAAGAAGAGGAGGAGGAAGGAGAAGGGGAAGAAGAAGAAGAGGAGGAGGAGGAGGAGGAGGAGGAAGAAGGAGTAGGGGAAGGGGAAGAAGAAGAAGAGGAGGAGGAGGAAGGAGGAGGAGGAAGGGGAAGAAGAAGAAGAGGAGGAGGAGGAAGGAAGGAGAAGGGGAAGAAGAAGTGGAAGAGGAGGAGGAGGAGGAGGAGGAAGGGGAGGAGTTCGGGATCCTTGGTGCTGTCTGAGCTTGGCAGTTTTCCTACAGACATTTCATGACCCAACTAGGGAACATCATCAGTGCCAGCACCAGCACTAGTGCCCTTGATGATGTTCCCTAGTTTGGGTCCAGAAACGCTTTGCAAGAAAACTACCCAGCTCAGAGAGCACCCAGGACCGAACATTTCCACCCTGAGCGACCCACTGCTGACTTCGAACTGCGCAGAGTCCTTGACGGAGAGTGATACCTCGACCCCTCGGTCCATGGCCTGGTGCAGGACAGCGCAATCCGTTGGCAACTGGGCCGCAGAGGTGGTGGAGGAAGGCGCCTGTGCAGGTAGGTGTATTTTGTGCAGGCACAAAACCGCCCCTTCTTCCTCCCCCCGACCCCCTTGCTGGTCTGCTAAGCTGGGAAAGGTTGGGGGCCGCTGCTTTAGGAGAGATGGGTGATATAGGAATGTGATGAAGGAAGGAAGGAAAAGAGAGAGAGAGAGAAGGAGAATAAAGGAAAAGAGAAAGAAAGAAGGAAAAAGAAAGAAAGAGGGAGGGAGGGAGGAAAGGAAGAATGGGGAAGAAAATAAAGGAAAAAGAAAAGAAAGGAAAGAAAGGAGAGAAAGCAAAGAAAGAAAGAGAAGGGAGAAAAAAGGAAGGAAAATAAAGGAAAAGAGGAAGAAAGAAAGAGGGAGGAAGGAAGGAAAAGGAAAAGAAAGGAAAAAGAAAAGAAAGAAGGAAGAAAAGAAAGAAAGAAAGGAGAGAAAGGAAAGGAGGGAAAGGAAAGAAAGAAAGGGGGAGAAAAAAGGAAGGAAAATAAAGGAAAAGAGAAAGAAAGAAAGAAAGAAAGAAAAGAAAGAAAGAAAGAAAGAAAGAAAGAAAGAAAGAAAGAAAGAAAGAAAGAAAGAAAGAAAGAAAGTTGACGGGAGGGAGGGGAGGAAGGAAAGAAACAGAAAGAGAGCGAGAGAGAAGAAAGAAAAGGAAGGAAGAGGAGAGGGAGGGAGGGAAAGAAAGAAAGAAAGAAAGAAAGAAAGAAAGAAAGAAAGAAAGAAAGAAAGAAAGAAAGAAAGAAAGAAAGAAAGAAAGAAAGAAAGAAAGAAAGAAAGAAAGAAAGAAAGAAAGAAAGAAAGAAAGAAAGAAAGAAAGAAAGGAGGGAGGGAGGGAGGGAGGGAGGGAATGAGGAGCCTGCTCCATCCTAGTTTCAAACAGTCACTAAGTAGATCTCTTGAGGCCGGCCGTAACTCTGGAGGGGGGCTAAGCAACCAGGCATTAAGTCAAGGATGATGCCTCCTCTCTTCCAAACCTCGGGGCAGCCGACAGAGCCCAGGGCGACCCACTCCGCAGGGATCCCCGTGCTCACCTCCCGGACCAGGTCCTGCTCCAGATTATGGCGGGCCAGCAGCATCCTCCTCTTGAACCGCCGGCACTCCAGCTCCAGGTATTGCCTCTGGCGCCGTAGCAGGTTGGCCTCTTCCTCGGCCTGGAAGTGCTGGATGTTCTCCTTCTGCTTGGACAGCCACTCCTGCTTCTCCTTCTTGGGGGTGCTCTGGTTCTCGTTCAGTTCCTGGGGATCCAAAGGAGAACGAGGAGTTCTAGGAGTTGAAGTCCAGGCATGGGAGGGATGAGGGATTCTGGGAGCTGAAGTCCCCGCGGGAGGTGGGTGGGAGGAGCTGGATTCCCAGGGAGGGAGGGAAGGGGGTGGGTCTTTATTGCTTCACACCTACAGACAAAATCTTGCCAGAGTGAAGGCTACAATCTGCCTTTACAAAGGAGGAGGAGGAAGAGGCAACTCAGCCTGGATTGTCATGTGTGAGAATGTTCTGACCCAAACCTGGTTCCAAGGAAGCCAACGTAAAACAGAGGTAACAGCAAAACCTTTTCAGGATTCTTTCCGAATTCCGTTCCTTCCCGGTTCAAAGGCTGTTTCCAACTCACTGTCTCTGATAAGAAGGAGCCTTGCCAAGGTGGTGCGAGGCTGCCAAGAACACGACATAAAGTTGCCAAGAAGTATTTCAAACACAAAGAGTCTCCAAACACCAACTGAGAGAGTCCGAACGTCCACAAGGCTCGAGTGCAAAGACGACTTTGCTTCCTGCAAAGAACTCCGGTTTCTCAGCTGGCTTTTATCTCTGAAGGGAGGGGCCATGACCTTGCAGCCTTACTCCCGAGTCTCCCGTGCTGCTGCAGTTGCTCTTTCCTTCGAGCAGCCCTGTGTGTGCATACGCACAGGCTCCTCGGGGACCTCTTTATCATTGCTGCCAGCCTCCACCCTCTCCAAAGGCAGCACCCCACTCCCTGATGGTCCTGGCGCCATCCCTGCCTCACATGCAGCCCCTCAATCTGAGTCCTCCTCGCTCTCCAAGACCTCAGCTGTCCTCACCTGATTCTGGCAAACCACAACAGAGAGAAAGAGGCCGAAGACGGCGCCTCCCTAAGAGTTCCCAGGGTGTTCTGCAAAGGCAGGCAGTCGACTTCACTCCGGCAAGAGTCTGTCTATAGGCGTGAAGCTTGGAAGAACTGCGTGGTTTGGGGCCTGACAAGGAATGAATGAATGAACCTTCTCTCCCCCCCCAGCTCTTCCCCATTACCTCTTTGAGCTGCTCTTTGCGGAGTTTGTATTCTCTCTTCTGGGATTCCAAAAAGCTGTTCAGCTCTTTCTTCTGCTGCGTCTGGATGTGTTGCTGAAACTTCTTCTCCTCGTTGGCCATCACTTTCGCCTGCGCCACACCAGGAGAGGAGAGCAAGAATGTTAGGAATATAAGTCCCCTAACCGCTATTTGGATTAGAAATATATAAACCAGGATAAACATTTCAAAACTGCATCTTTAAGAAAATGCAAAACTGCAATGAGGTGTGGTTTCTCAAACGGCCATAAGATGGAGCCAGAAACCTGGGTTGTCTTAGTCTGAGTCTCAGAAGAGAGTGTAAGTAAGTCTCTGTTTCCTTCTGTTGGAAAGTATTGCCATTCCTCCATTTCTTCTAATTGACTGCTATTACTGGATTTGATGTAAGTCTGATACTGAACTGTTTTTGACACTGGACTTTGATATTTGGATTATCCCTAGATTGAAAAAACTGACTGATTTACCTGTGAATGACTTTTGGACTGCCTATTTTGGACTTTTGCTTTAAACCTTTCTGGAAGTAAAACCCTACATTTAGTGTACAGTTTATCTGTGTGCTGTATGTGTATTATTCAAACACTTCTCTCAAATACGTCTCCCTGTATGCACTCATCCTCTTAACGGGGAATTACCTCAACAAAGAGGCTGAGTCTTTCTGGACCAACGACACCTTGGACATCCCGGGCCTAACCCAGCTTAGGCAGACCAGCACCCCAGCCTCACATCTACCCCCCACCCTCCCCAGCTGCCTTTCTTGCACCCAGTTCCCATATAAACTTAAGGAGGTCTTCTAGTCTAGCTCCCTATGGAAGCAGGACTCCTTTTATCATTCCAGACAAATGGTTGTCTAATCTCTTCTTGAAAACCTCCAGTGTTGGAGTACCACAACTTCTGGTGGCAAGAAGTTCCACAGGTTGATTGTCCTCCCTGTTGGGAAGTTTCTCCTTAATCCCAGGTTGCTTCTTCCCTGGATCAGCTTCCATCCATTGTTTTTTTTTGTCCTGCCCTCAGGGGTTTTGGAGAATTATTTGACCCTCCTCTTCTTTGGGGCAGCCCCTCGAATACTGGAAGACTGCTATCATGTCCCCCCTGGTCCTCTACCTAGCCGTCTTGGTGCTCTCTGAGCTTGGCTGTTTTCTTGCAAATGTTTGAAACTAGGTAACATCATGAGTGTAGTCCTGATGATGATGTTACCGAGCTGGGTTATGAAACGTCTGCATGAAAACTACCAAGTTCAGAGAACACCAAGGACCCCACCGTCTTCCTCCCATTCCTCCCCTCCCCTCCCCAAAACCCCCTCCCTTCTAGCACTGATGGTGGCTCGTGGAACATCTGCAAAAAAAAACCCCCCCACTCAGCTCAGCCTTAAGGACCCTTCGTTTCAACCTGAGCTGCCAAATATTCTCCCCTTTTTTTCCTGATACTTAGCGCCCACGGAATTTAACCTCCGGTCCCCCTAATCCTCTATGTTGCTCTTCTCTGCCCTCTTCCTAGGGCAGGGGGGTCCCCAAACTTGGCAGGCTTTAAGGCTTGTGGACTTCAACTCCCAGAATTCCTCCTCCAATCATGTTAGCTCAGGAATCCTGGGAGTTGAAAGTCCACGAGTCTTAAACTTGCCAAGTTTGGGGACCCTTTGCTCTGGGGCAGGGCAAAGCTGGCTGAGGAACTCTGGGAGTTGAAGTCCACAAGTCTTAAAGTTGCCAAGGTTGGAACCCCCTGCTCTAGGGCCTCAAAATCTTTTCTGTATCATGGTGAACCAGAACTGTCACTCTGCCCAGGAAGGGAAGCCTTCACACCAACCAGTGCCCCTCACCCAGAGGTGGTATTCAGCCAGTTTGGATCAGTTCTAGTGTACTGGTAGCAGAAATTTTGACTGGTTTGGAGAAGTGGCAAATACCACCTCTGGCTGGCCCCCCCACCCACTCACCCCCATTCTTACCCCTCCTATATTCTTGTTTCATTAGCTCAGCTGGTCCACAGGGCACAGTGAATTGCCACACCTCAGCTGAGCTAAAAAAAAAAAAAAGCACAGCTCCATAGCACTGATAAAGATAACAGATAATTAGAACTGGAAGGGACCTTGTAGGTCATCTAGTCCAATCCCCCACCCAAGCGGGAGACCCTACTACACCATTTCTGACAGAAGGCAGTCCAGTCTCTTCTTGGAAGCTTCCAGGGATGAAGCTCCCACCACTTCTGAGGGCAACTTCGGTTCCATGGGTTGATGGTTCTCCCTGTCAGAAAGTTTCTCCTTATTCCCAGGCTGAATCTCTCCTTGGTCATTTTCCATCCATGATTCCTTATCTGGCCTTTGGGTGCCTTGGAGAATAGCTTGACCCCCTTCCTCCTCCTCTCTGGGGCAGCCCCTTAAATATTTGAACCCTGCTCTCCTGTCTCCCCTGGGTCCTTCTCTTCCCTGGACTAGCCAGGCCCGGTTCCTGCAACCGTCCATCGTATGTTTTAGCCTCCAGTCCCCTCATCATCCTGGTTGCTCTTCTCTGCACTTTTTCCAGAGTCTAGGCAAGAAAAACCCAAAGGACACCTATAATAGACTGGGTGAAACCAGGCTCAATAGCAGGAACTGGGAGGGGGATCTTGAAGTCTTAGTGGACAACCAGCTAAATAGGAGCCAGCAGTGTGCAGCAGCAGCCAAAAAAGCCAATGCAATCCTAAATTGCATCAACAGAGGGAGGCTAAAACATACAACGAATGGTTACAAGAACTGGGGCTGGCTGGTCTAGGGAAGAGAAGGACCAGGGGAGACAGGAGAGCATCTTCCAATATTTGAGGGGCTGCCCCAAAGAGGAGGAAGAGGGTCAAGCTATTTTCTAAAGCGCCTGTAGGCCAGACAAGGAATAATGGATGGACACTGAACAAGGAGAGATTCAACCTGGAAATAAGGAGAAACTTTCTGACAGGGAGAACCATCAACTGATGGAAGAGAAGTTGCCTTCAGAAGTTGTGGGAGCTTCATCCCTGGAGGCTTCCAAGAAGAGATTGGACGGCCTTCTGTCAGAAATGGTGTAGGGTCTCCCGCCTGGCCGGGGGGTTGGACTAGATGACCTACACGGTCCCTTTCAACTCTGATTATCTGTTAACATCTTTTTTTATAATGTGGTGACCCAAACTGGATGCAGGACTCTAGGTGTGGCCTTACTAAGGCTTTATAGAGTGGTATTAGTACCTCCCTTGATCTCGATTGTATCCCTCTGTTAATATAACTTAGGATTGCATTGGCTTTTTTGGCTGCTGCTGCACAACATTGGCTCCTATTTAGCTGGTTGTCCACTAAGACTCCGAGATCCCTTGGAGAGGGCAGTGTTTGAGCGCTTCGCACACATGAGTGAAGCGTGCTCTCCAAACTGTTTTTTTTTTTTTTTTGAAACCCACCACTGCCCTCACCTCTTTCTCCATGGCTGCCTGGTGCTTCTTGACGAGTTTCTCCATCTCCGCCGCAAAATTGTTGCGCTGCGTTTCCAGGTCCTTGTCCAGCCGCAGGCGATGGTCGTCCATCTCGGTCTTCAGCTTGTTCTCCAGGGCCATCAGCTGCTTCTGGTGCTGCCGCCTCATGCGCTTGTAGCCGGACATCTGTTCCCGCAGCTCTGAGTCCTGCTCATGTTCCTGCATCTGCCTGGTTACCTGTCGAGGACCAAAAATGACCCCCGGAGGGGAGGGGCATTTTCAGGCTGGGAAGAGCCCTTCCCTCCCCTTCCCCAAGTGTGATGACCCAAAGGGGCGTGGCACAAAAGCAACCAAGTCACAAAAGTAGGTAAAGTCCCTTTAATTCCTGCATCTTGGCCTCCAATGTCCAGTTATCATTGGCTGAAGAAAAAACTCTCACAAGAACAGTTTTTAAAGGGGAGAAATTCCGACACCAGAACCCCGATCAGACTTGACCAACCAGAATAATTTCACGCTTTGCTTAAAGCAACTTTGCCATTCACAGTTTGCCCTTTTAAACAGTCTTCCCAGCTGCAGCCCATGTAAGGGGATCAGGGCCCTTTCCTCCCCTGTAAGCCAAGTTGCTCCCTTATCTGTTCCTCCCTGCGTGCCCTAGGATCCAGAGGGGATGGGCCCGGGTCTTCCTCTGAATGCCCATCCAAACCTGTGCCCTTCCCCAGTTTACCCCACAACCACCAGAGCCACACTCCCACTCCCTGTCAGCTGTTCCATCTCTCCCTCAGAGTCAGACTCCAATTGGGGCATGACACCAAGCCTCAGCACAAAACCCAGGCCGGAGGAGGAAACGGACCCCAAAAGTTCTTGGGGGGACTGGCAGAGCAAGGAAAAATAGGCCTCCACTTACAACAGATTCAATTGCTAAGCAAGACAATTAAGTGAGCTGCGCCCCGTTTTACGCCCATTTTTTTTTTTTTTGCCGCGGCTATTTTAAGCCAATCACGGCAGTTGTTCAATGAACCGTGCAGTCCTTAAGCAAATCTGGCTTCCCTGTTGACACTGCTTGTCAGAAGGTCGCAAAAAGGGACCACATCTCAGGGACACTGCAACCATCGTAAAGACGAGTCAGTTACCAATGCCTTAAGTTTTGATTATGTGACCACAGGGATGCCACAAGTGTCGCTAAGCATGACAAACAGGCATCGGTCACTTTTATTCAGTGCTCTTGTAACTTTGAATGGTCACCAAACAAAACTGTTGTAAGTTGAGGACTACCTGTAATTCTGCTCTCCCAAACTCTGGAAATCTTGCCACTGACAAGGAGGCCAACACTGTCCCGGCCACTGCAGACCTCTACCCCTCTGTCCTCTCTGTTGCTCTCTGGTGAATGGTTTGGAGGGTTGTTAAGCGATGGCCATTTCAGCATCCCCGTGGTCACGTTATCCAAATCCAGACACTTGGCAACTGACTCATATTTACAACAGTCGCAGGGGCTCGGGGTTCACATGATCCCCCCTTTGTGACTTTTTGACAAGCAAAGTCAATGGGGAGGCCAGATTCACTTAAAGACCATGTTTCTAATTTATCAAACTGCACTGATTCACTGAGCAAAAGGTGGCAGGTGACCAATTTCTCAGTTAGGAATATAAATTTTGGGCTTAATTGTGGTTGTAAGTTGAGGACTACCTGTAATAAAGACGGGAGAGACAGAGAGAGAGAGAGAGAGATATAGAGACACAGATAGATGAAATATATAGATGATACAGATACAGAGATGGATGGATAGATAGGTATTAGAGAGATGGATGGATGGATGGATGGATATAGAGAGACAGACAATAGATTTTAGATACATACAGATTTTAGAAATAGACAGATTTTAGAAATAGATAATGATAAAATTTTAGATACATAGACAGATAGATATAGATATAGACAGACAATAGACTTCAGATACATACAGATAGATAGATTTTAGAACTAGACAGACAGACAGACATAGATGGCAGATTTTAGATAGGCATGAGACAGACAGATGTCACTGCTGGAGAAACTCCACTGAAGATGGTTCTCTGTTCTAAAGGCTGAGTATCTTTTCCACTAGTTTTTAGAAAACTACCCTGTTTCCCTGAAAATAAGACCCGGTCTTATTTTGGGGGAAACAGGGCAGATGTGCAGCCTGGGGGTTGTTTGAAGGGCCCGCCAGCGCAGGGTCCCGGTGGTCAAGGGGAGAGGCCAAGTCCACCCACTCACCAGTGAAGCTGTGCGTATGGTAGCAAAGTGCTCTCGGTTGCGGTAGTGGGATCGGTGGCGCGTCCCTTGGGGTGGAGACTGGGGCTCCGATCCTTTCAGATGAGCATCTGAATCCTCCCTGTAGTTTTCTTCCTCCTGAGGCCGGGAGAAAAGAGCGGGGAAGGTGAAGGCCGTTGGGATGAAATCAAAGGCAGGTTCCAGCAAGAGAGATTTGGGGCCAATATCTGCCTCTGGGCTGTCATTCTCCCCCCCCCCCCCCAAAAAAAAAAAGCCAATCTTATAGTTTAGCAGCCCCCAACTTTTCAGCACCAGAGACCGGTTTTTGTGTGGAAGGCAATTTTTCCACGGCCCCCATTATTTAGTTGACCTCCTGAAATGTTAACTTTCTGGTTGAAGCCACAACAGTGTCATGAGATTATTAAAAGAGAATATTTGTAGCTCAGCGGTGAAACGAGGGGACCTTGGCACTCTCTGAGCTTGGTGGTTTCCTTGCAGACGTTTCATTACCCAAACTAGGTAACATCATCAATGCTAGAGGGATGGAGGGAGACAGGAGGAGGAGGAGGAGGAAGACTGAAATGTCCTTGCTTCTCCATGAGCTTGATCATCTTCTTGGAGACATTTCATCATTCAACCAGGGAACATCATCAATGCTAGCAGTGCTAGCACTGATGATGTTCTCTGGTTTAGATAATGAAGGAGCTGTAAGAAAACCACCAAACTCAGAGAGCACCCAGGTGCCCTCCATCCTCCTTCTCCTCCTAGCACTGATGAGGTTATCTAGTTTGGGTAATGAGATGCCTGCAAGAAAACAGGCAGGCTGGAGAGAACCGAGGATGACACGAGGTCGTCCATCTTGACGTGTGTGGTCACTTCCTGTCCCCTCCCCCTAGCAACTGTCAGCCTTGGAAACCATATGGAGACCAGATGCTCCCACACTGCCACAGTTTGAGCCTGGGAAAGTGGGAGGGGGGAATTTATTGGAGCGTATATAGTTAAGACATAGTAACATTTTTTTTCTAATTCAAGGTCATGTTATTGCTGCACCTGGGGTGAGAGGACATCCCAAGTTGGGATGGAGAATGACTGGGGCATGTGATGTGATGAAGGGGTGCAGGGGGTGGATTTTGTAGTTGTTATTTATTGCAAGGAAACCTGGAACTTTCAGATTCGGGATTCCCCAGCTGTGCCAGTTACTATCCAAATAAAAGGAACTTGTGAGGAGATGTCTGTCTCGGAGTTACTGGTTGGAGTGGAGGGTTGCTGGAAAATTGAGAGCCAATGGTTCTGAAACTCTCACCAAGCGCCGCCCCTGGCAGGGGTGGGATTCAACCAGTTCAGACAAACCGGTAGTTCCGATGATCATTTGACCCCGTCTCCCAGCCCCTGCCCTTTTCCTGTGCTTTATTTCCTTGTTTTTGAGCACAGCCGATCCACGCGGCAGAGCGGTTTTGCCGAGCATCAGCTGTTTTACACACCGGGGATGCAGCAAAAAGTAAGCCATAGAGCTAAAAATGGTCTTTTCTAAATGCCGTGTGTTGTTACCCCAGTTGAATCACACCACTGCCCACCCACCCACCCCGGCCCAATTACCGGCTTCAGGTGGATGACGGAGCTGTTGGACATCACCGTGTGGTCTCCTTCCATGACATCAAGCTCGCTTTTGTCGTCGGAAGCGTCTGGAAGACTGTTGACGCTGCTGCTTTGGCTACTGGCGCTGATGGACATGCTGGGGATGGACTGGTTGCTCCCCACACTGTTGACCGTTCCCGTCGGCCCATGCTGGGGTCTTGCTCCTGGAGGAGGGGAGAGAGAGAGAGGGAAGGGTTGAGAGCAGGGGTGTCCAGGGCCACAGGAAGTCACATAATACAGGTATCAGGATTCTGGCAGTGACCTCCATTTAAATCGTGAGTCTCGAGCCAAACTTCAAAAACTTCCAAAGGTTTTATTAGGAGTAAACATGTCGGCACTGCCTGGGTGTAGCTGACTCTGAGGCACATCATTCACTGTCACTCCTGACCCTGGTTTCCCCCTCCAACCCCTGGGTGTATCGTCATCCATATTCTCCAAGGGGACACCTCCATAGCCCAGAGTCATCCATCAGGCTCTCCACTTAGAATGTTGTGCCGCAGAAACTTGAGTCACTTAAGTTACTATCTCTGAAAAACTATGTATGGAAATGCACTTTCGATTTCCGAGCATAACCGATGCTCAAAATTGGAAAACGGAAGGTAATCCCACAGGCAATATATTAATTAGAAAAAATATGGATTGTGCGGAGATGAATAAGTTTACTATGGAGTTGCAAGAGAAGGAAAAAAGAGAATCCTACATGGTCTGGGAGAGAATAGGAAGAATAGATAACGGACAATGTAAATAGGAATAATGTATATATGTATATAGATATAAATAATGGAAGATGGAAAAAAAAACAATGCTACGATGTATTGCAAACATTGTAAATACGATTTGTGCTTTTTTTTAAAACTGTAAAATTTTAATAAAATCTATTTTTTTAAAAAAAAAAAGAATTTTGCGCTGCAGAAACTTCAGTCACCGAGTTACTCTCTTTGAAAACCTTTATGGAATGCACTTTCAGTTTCCAAATTGCTGCACTGCTGTACCCCCCGCCCCTTTTCTGTTAGCAACTCTAAAAAGACCATAGAAATATTTTATGACTTGACAACAGGGAGTCCTCAACTTACAGCGTTTCATATAGTGCCTGAAGTCATAAAAAACGGCCATGAAAAAAAAGGTGACTTAAAGACCATTTTTAACACTTATGGCAGTTGCAGCCTCTCCCACGGTCAGAATTCAGATGCTTGGCCCCCAACTCGTATTTATGACGGTTGCGGAGCCCTGGGTTAATGGGACCCCTTTTGCGACGTTCCGACGAGCCAAGCTCAATGGGGGGAGCCAGATTTGCTGAACCGCTGTGTTTCTCCCTTCATGACTGAAGTGGTTTGCTTAGCAACCATGGTCGTAAAAGGGGGCAAAACTCGCTTCACGAATGTCTCACTGAGGAACATAAATGTTGGACTCCATCATGGTTGTAAGTTGAGGACTTCCTGTATATATACAATGATAGGAGTGATAAATCCGTTGGCCTGAGCCCCGTTGGGATTGATGGGGCCCGTAATAAGCCATGCCTTCCATCTGGAGGGGGTGCCGGCTGCTCCCTACCTTAAGCAATATCTAGCCCGCCCTTGGATAGAAAAGAATATTTGCATTTGGAGTATTTATAGTCATTATATGCTCAGAGATGGGAGTCCTTGGGCCCTGCTGAGCTTGGTGGCTTTCCTGCAGATGTTTCATGACCCACGACGTAACTGTTGTGGCCCACCAGCAGCCAGTGGAGCTGCGGCAGACTTGGACAGGTTGGGGAGGAACACGGGCCAGTCCTGGAGTCTGGGAAAGACTCTGTGTCGGAGGGCTCTGCATCGGAGGCCAAGATGGGGCCAGGGCCGTCTGACGGTTAGCATCTGCCTTTGGAGTCGGAAATCAGTGGGGAAGAAGAACAGCGGGAGCCTGTTCCCAGGGTGCACATGCACAGAGCTGCCAGAAGAAGGGAAAAAGCTAAAGAACAAAGGTTGACTCGGAGTAAGGGCTCAGGTAGATGGTGAATGGCCCCTCCTCTAGGGAATAAAAGAGGAACGCAAGGGGAGTGGGGCTTTGCAGGAGACAATGACTTCATTCCGGCACGCTTGCCAAGGATCACGGCATCTGAAAGATATCGGCCTGGCACCTATGCTCCACTTTGTACAGCCTCTTCCTTCTAGCACTGGTGTTGTTATCTAGTCAGGTAATGAAAAGTCTGCAGTAAAACCACAAAGCTCAAAGAACAACAAGAACCCAGAGTCACTGTTGTCTTTTCCTCCTGCTAAACCCACTCCCTTCTAGTACTGAGGATGCCACCTAGTTGGGTAATGAAATACCTGCCAGAACACCACCCAGCTCAGAGAGCACCAAGAGGCCCAGAGCCCATCGTCCCCTCCTACCTCTTCTTCCTCCTCCCCTCCTCTTCCTCTTCTCCTCCCCCTCCCCCTTGCAACCCTCCTCCCTTCTAGTACTAATGATGTCACCTGTCAGAAAACCACCCAGTTGAGAGAACACCAAGAGGCCCAGAGCCCATCATCCCCTCCTACCTTTTCTTCCTCCCCTCCTCTTCCTCTTCTCCTCCCCCTCCTCCTTGCAACCCTCCTCCCTTCTAGTACTAATGATGTCACCTGTCAGAAAACCACCCAGCTGAGAGAACACCAAGAGGCCCAGAGCCCATCATCCCCTCCTACCTCTTCCTCCTCCCCTCCTCTACCTCTTCTCCTCCCCCTCCTCCTTGCAACCCTCCTCCCTTCTAGTACTAATGCTGTCACCTGCCAGAAAACCACCCAGTTGAGAGAGCACCAAGAGGCCCAGAGCCCATCGTCCCCTCCTACCTCTTCCTCCTCCTGGGCTTCCACTGCTGGTCCGTTGTGGGCCTCCTGGAAGAGGAGTTTCTTCATTTTGCGATACTGGAGGTTGTCCAGCTCTCTCACAGCGTCCTTGGTTCTCTGTATTAGGTCTATTAATACGGTTTCCGGGCGGTCTCGAACCACAAAGACATGCTGGGATGCAGGGCACAAGGAAAAGAGTGAAATCAGTCCCAGGGAGATCCGAGATCCGGAATCCTGAAACGGTGTGTGTGTGTGTGGGGGGGGGCAGTCAGGATTCTGGCACTTCACCCCATTTCAATCCTGAGTCTCGAGCCAAACTTCCAGCACTTCCAAAGGATTTATTGGGAGTGAACCTGTCCAGCGTTGCCTGGGTGCAGCCGACTCTGAGACACGTAATCTACTGTCACCCGTGACCTTGGTTTTCCCCCACCCCTCCCTCTGGGCGTATCCTCATTCAGATTCTCCAATGGGACCCATCCATAGCCCAGAGTCATCCATCAGGCTCTCCAGTTAGAATTTTACAAGGCAGAAACTTCGGTCACCTAGTTACTATCTTTGAAAAAAAAAAACACATTTATGGAATGCACTTTCGGTTTGCAAACTGCCACGCTGCTCTTTCAAACCCCTTTCCCCCTCCCTTTCTGTTGGCAACTCTATGAAGACCCTAGAAATATTTTCTGAGTTGGCAGTGGGATGCCCTGGTCCTTGACTTACAATCAAAATGAAGTTTCTGCTGCTGAGCAAGACAGTTGCTGAGTGAGCTTTGCCTTGTTTTACGACCTTTCCTGCCCTCCAGTTGCTAACTGAATTATTGCAGTTGTTAAGAACACGGTCGTTAATTGAAGGTCGCAAAAAGAGATCGTGGAACTGCAACCGTCGCAAACACAGGTTGGTTGCCACGTGCTCCAGTTTTGATCACGTGACCAGGAGGATGCCGCGAGGGTCATAAATGTGAAAACCAGTTATCCAATGGGACAAAAGTCGCTGAGTGGCTGTCTTGCTTAGCAACGGGCATTTGGGACTCAATTGTGGTTGTAAGTGGAGGACTACCTGCACCCTTTCTCTCCTGGAACAGCCCAAGCCAGCATTGTGGGATGGAATGGGCCTCTCATCCTTCCAGATCTGTTAGGGTGGGGAGGTCTGGGAAACTGAGGCACGCCAAGGATGCATTCAGGCTCAATAGACTCATAGAAAACCGGGGAAAGCTATAATGCAGGCCCCGAGTTCCAGAGGTGGGCTTGGGTTTGGTAGAGAACAAGGGATGTAAAAGCCAGAACAAGAGAGAGAATCACCACAGCTACCTGGTTTCCCCAAAAATAAGACCCGGTCTTATTTTCTTTTGGACCCCCAAAATAAGGACTAGGGCTTTTTTTGGGGGGGGGGAGGTTTCTTATTTTTGTTCCCCATATATGGGAGGCCCAGCAATATGTTGGTGTCGTGGCCATGAGGCAGGTGGGGAGAGGGAAGAGCTGCCCCACGGAGCCACGCCATCCACGCCCTGACAACTTCCTCGCTTTGCGACTGCAGCACCGGCGTGTCGTTCGGCCTCCTGCTCCAGCGAGCAAAGCCGAAGCAATGGGCCGGCAGCCCTGCCAGCTCCTGATGCATGTGACCATTGGCGCTGTCGCTGTGAGGCAGTTGTCGGGGCGTGGATGGCCTGGCTGAGGTAGGCCGGTGTACGTGTGGGGCAGCTCCACCCACCTCACCTCGTATTGGTGGCACCGCGAGCAACCACACAAAATGGGCGGCTATGCAGAGGCTTAAATAGGGCTTATTTTGGGGGGGGGAGCTTATATTAGGCTCGCTTGCAAAAAAACATGCTAGGTGTTGTGGTTCACCGGCAGCCTGTGCAGATGGCAGCAGAATTGGACAGGCGGGAAGAACGGGGACCAGTCCGGGAGTCTGGGGAGGACTCAAGACGAGGGTTCTGCGTCTGATGCAGTGATGGGACCAGGGACATCGGGGAGTGGGGTGCTGCCTTCAGAGCCTCCAGTCTGGCAGCAGCGAGGTAGAGGACCCGGGGAGCCTGTTCCCAGTGCGCTTGAGCGCAGAGCTGCCAGAAGGCGAGAGCAGCTGAGACAAAAGAGGAGACAAGGGAGTAAGGCTGGGAGATGATTGCCCCTCCCATCAGGGATAAAGGACAGGCAAAGGTAGAGAAACCTTTGCAGGAAGCAAAGTTGTTCGTTCTCTTCAGATTAATACTTGAAACTCTATATGGGCTTTGTACTTCGGTTGTTTTTTTATAATTCATTTGGCACTTTAGTTGTTGGCAGCAATTCAAAGGAGAGAAAGGTGGGTGCTTATCTTGAGGAACTGTTTGGGAGTCATTACGGGCTGGGAAGGAACATAATTCCCAGCTGTTGAAATAAAACGAGTTGTTTGGACTAAGCGTGTGCTTAATTACGGTCTCAGGAAGCCTTGGTAAGAACACTAGGTCTTATTTTGGGGAAAACATGCCTTGAAGGGGAGGGACCAAGGCTGGACCAACCTTCAAGAGCTCCTCGGACGTTGGTCTGTCTTGGGGGATTTTCTGGAGACAGGAATCTACAAAGTTTCGGAAATAATCAGACCTGCAGAGGGAAGGGATTGGGGGATGGGGGGGAGAAAGAAACATTGATTTAAATCAGGCTTCGGACCTCAACTTCATTTTTCTCTAGAGATTTCTACAGCTTTTTTTTTTAACCACCGAGGGTGCGGTGACACTAGGGGCGGGAGGGGATGGTGTTTTTTTGCCCCATTTAGAAGTGTGGGGAAAGCTGGAGAAGGAAAGACTACGCTCAGAAGCCAGGAGGGCCATGATAAACAGACAGACAGTAGATGGATTGATACATAGGTAGGTGATAGATGATTATATATAGAGAGATAGATGATAGGCAGATGATAAGAGTTATTGATTTTTATCCCACCTTTATTATTTTTTACAAATAACGTGGTGAAGATGGACAACAGACCTTCCTCTTTTCCCCAAAACAACCCTGTGAGGTGGGCTGGGCTGAGACAGAGAGGGGGGGACTGGCCCAAAGTCCCCCAGGGGGCTTTCGTGGCGAAGGCAGAACTAGAACCCACGGTCTATTGACAGGTTGATTCATAGATGACAGAGAGTGACGGGTGATAGATAAGGATAGACAGACAGAAATAGGTAGGTAGGTGAGTAGGTGAATGGACAGACAGAGTCAAAGATAGGTAGGTAGGTGAATGGGTGGGTGGGTGGATGGATGGATAGAGACAGAGATAGATAGGTAAGTAGGTAGGTGGGTGGGTGGATGGAGGGATATAGAGAGGTAGGTAGGTAGGTGGATGGAGAGACAGTGATAGGTAGGTGGGTGGATTGGTGGATGGATGGATGGATGGATGGATGATAGATAGATGGACAGAGATATGTAGGCAGGTAGGTGGATAGGTGGACAGATGGATAGACAATGTATATACAAATATAGATGATAAACTGACAGATATAGATAAATAATGGTAAGATGGTGTATATAGACAGATAGATGATATACCTTAGAGGCAGATAGAAGAGATATGACATATATAGACAGCTACATGTTAGAGAGAGAGGATAGGTAGGCAGGTAGGTAGGCACGATGATGATAGACAGATAAGCCAGCTAATCTGAGGGGGCTGCTACCTCCAAGGGCTCAGCTCAGTTCCCAACCTCTTCCACTCCCTCCTCCGAGACCCGCCCTGACTCACCACTCGCTGGACTGGAGGAGAGGGGATTCATTCTGCGCTATGTGATATAAGGCACTCATGGCGTTCATGTTAAACAATGGAGGCTTCCGTTCCGCTGTGCGAAAGAGAAAAGGGCGGGTTTTAGACTCTGCTGGGGACGCCTCCTCTCTCGCCCCCATTGCTCACCCCTTCTGTCCCTAAGACCCCGGGGGGGGGGGGGATGAGAAAGACCCGCAAATGCAATCATCTCCACTGCCAAGTCTCCCCACTTTGGCCCCCAGCACAGAAAACCGCCCCGTCTTAAAACAGGCTGTTGTGCCAAATAGATCTGTGGGCCGTGAATGATTAAGAGTTGTGGTCCCCAACTTTTCTGGGGCTCCATGGATTGGCAGTGGTAAAGGCGGGTTGGATGGGGAGGGGGATGGTTTTGCAGAGGCGAACTAATCCCACGCGTGGGGAAATGGAGATTTGCATGCTCACCCGTCGCTTACGCGGCCCAGTTCCCAATGGGATGCAGATCGGTACCAGTCCATAGCCCGGGGGTGTGTGTGTGTGTTAAGGACCCCCAATTTAGAGGATGACGGTGTGATGACCCAAAGGGGCGCGAAACAAAAATAACAAAATCACAAAAGTAGAATAAATTCTCTTTAATGCCTCCAACTGGGGCCCCAAGGTCCAATTATCCTCGGCTGGATAACAAACTCTTCAAAAAACAGTCTACGAAGGGCAGAAATGCACTCCAAACCCAAAGTAAAGATAATTAGAAATAAAAAACAACAACACAAACCACGCTGAAGGAATTAACATGGCAGGTCAGGCTGATCAATGGCAAACTTTCAAAGGATAACGCAGTACCCACAGTTGGGAGGACGCCAAAACCCAGATAAGCCTCAACAATGATAATGCACGCTTTGCTTCCAGCTAGGAGCTGTGTGCAAACGCCCCACTTATATCCTGTTCTCCCAGCTGTAATTAATGAAAGGGATCAGGGCCCCTTTCCCTCCCAATAAGCCATGTTGCTTCCTTCTCTGTTTCTCCCTGCGTTCCCTAGGATGAAGAGGGGGTGGGCCTGGGTCTTCCTCTGACTGCCCAGCTGGACTTTGCCCTTCCCCAGTTTCCTCCACAGCCACCGGAGCCACACTCCCACTCCCTGTCAGCTGCTCAATCTCCCCCTCGGAATCAGATTCCAACAAGGGCATGACAGAAGGTGAGATAAGGTGAGATCTTATCTGCTTTAGTATTAATTTTAACGGCCTACCTTTCAAGGCAGGGGTGTCAAACTTCATTCAGGGCTGTGTTGTGGCCTGCCGGCGGATGATGGAGCTGGCAGCAGAGTCCAAAAGTGAGGAGGTTGGGGAGGAACCTGGGCCAATCCTGGAGGGTGAGGAAGGCTCGGACAAGGTCTCGGTTCCAGAAGCTCCCACTGCTGTCCAAGCCTGAAAGCAGCTGATGACTGCCAGCCCGCTCTAGCCCCATCTCTGCCTCTGACGCAGAGCCCTTGTCCAAGCCTTCTTCAGCCTTCAGGAAAGGCCCAGGTTCCTCCCCAACCTCCTTGCTACTGTCTGACTCAGCTGCCAGCTCCGTCAGCCACTGGTGGGTCACAACAGGGTGCATCAGGGTTGTGTTTTGACCTTGGGCCTGGCCAGCTCAACATCACTCGTGTCGCAGGCACCTATGCCAGCGAAAATGGGGTCCCGAGTTTCCTTTTCGGCTGGGACGGCCTCCTGCAACCCTCGGCCAGCAAAAATGGAGCTCAAGAGGGCCTGGTAGAGGCACTGCAGACAGGTCCTTCACTGTTTCCAAGGTGGCCTTGTGGGCCAGTTTTAAACATCCCACAGACCACGGATTCAGACCACGGGCCTTGAGTTTGACATCCCTGTTTTAAGGTCTGATGTTTTAATCCCACCGCTGTCTGTCATATTTATATATTCGAATCCCTAGCGCTACATAACTGAGCGAGCTCCCGTTCCTTCTCCCAACTTCTGCCAACCGAGCGGTTTGAAAGCATGCCAAAAAAAAAAAAGAATGTAAATAGAAAAACAGAGACCCCTTTGGTGGGAAGGGAAGAGCGGTTCCGTGCGCTTTGGGCAGCGTTTAGTCCTGCCGCCCACATGATCACAAAGACGTCTTCGGACAGCGCCTGGCTCTTCTTTGGCTTTGCCACGGAGATGAGCACTGCCCCCTAGAGCTGGAAACCGCTAGCATGCATGTGCACAGGGAACCTTTACCTGAAGCTGAACATTCGCTTGGCGGAAAGAGACGGGCTGCATACCACTTTCACAAAAAAAAAGGGAAGGAGGGAGGGAGGGAGGGAGGGAGGAGGATGACGACGACTGTGAGATCCTCTAGCCTTTCTGAGTGTATTTGTTTTCTTGTGGACATTTCATGACCCAACTAGGTAACGGCATCAGTGTCAGTAGGGAGTGGGGTTGGCTCTCCCTTTAAATGCGTGGCTTGCCTTATCTTGGTGGCTCCTGATTGGGCTGTTGTTGACCATTTGATGGTCTTAAGTTGGTGGTTCCTTGACTGGGGTGTTGTTTCCAGCTTGGTTACTTGGGTCTAGTGTTAATCTTAGTGTTGTTCTCTGCTCATCTGGGTGTTGGGTGCGAGTGAGGAGGGGGGTTGGGGCCCTTTTGTTTCCTTTTTGAGTTACGGATGATCTCTTTTAAACGGCGTGCAGCGGTTGTGGATCCCCGGGTGCCCGCTGATGGCTGGTGCGTAGCAGAGACCGAACAAGACCCCCGCAGGGGGCTCACCTAATTCAATGCAGGTGATCCCAAGAGACCACACGTCAACTTTACCATCGTACTGCCCTTCATCCATGGCCAGGATCACTTCTGGGGCCATCCTAAAAAGCAAACGAAAGACACCACGTTAGGTGCCAACAGCCAGAGCCACAAGCGGAGGAGGGTTCAACTGAGCTGTTTGGCGTCTCGTGCCATTTACGCAGGCGTCTTCCCAGATGGGCGGCAGTTGGCATCTGGATGGGACTTAGCTCTCTGCCTGGTTCGGCTTGGCGCCTTCAAGGCCCCCCCGAAGTCAGATCTGTTCCCCCCCCCCACCTGCCTGGCTTTCTAGAAGGGCTCTGCCAACTGGATGGCGTTCTAATGGGAGTGCCCCATTTTGGAGGTGGTTAGTTAGACCAGAAGATCCCATCTCCACTTTGTTTGTGAACTGGTCCTGTTTGTCAAGGTCAGGGGTGCTCAGATCTGGCCTTGAAAACAGCAAAGGACCGGCCCGTGGTGCCTCTGCCAGTGAAAACAGAGCGATACTCGAGAGCCGTGATGGCGAACCTGAAGCACGCAGAGCCATTTGTGCGGGCATGCAAGCCCCACCCAAACTTACCTGCACTGCGCATGCCTCCCAGCTGATTTTCGGCCCGTTTGAGGCCGTTTTCGTCCTCCCGAAGACTCAAGGGAAGCCTCTACGGCCTCGGGAGGCCGAAAAACGGGCCTTCTGGAAATTCCAGAAGTGTTGAAATGGGCCTGTTTTTCGGCCTCCAAAGTCTGCAGAGGGTTCCCCTTGAGTCTCCGGGAGGACGAAAACGGCCTCAAATGGGGTGAAAATCAGCTGGGAGGCTTGCGCAGTGCAGGTGAGTTTGGGTGGGACGGGGGTGTTGCACGGGCATGCGCAGGGGGGCGCATTGCATTGTGGGTGTCCTGTTTTTTAACACTCAACTGTAAACTGCCCAAAGTCAAGTGAGCAGAAGGTGGGATTTGAAAGGGAGACAAGTGACGTATAAATTTAGTAAGTACACATGGTTGGAAAATAATGATTAAACAACATATAGATTTGAAACCTGAAATATTTTTATTAGGAATGGTATCTGAAGGTTATAGTAAAGAAAAGACTTTAATTAATTGTACATGTATTAACAGCAGCTAGAATTGTATTTGCTCAGAACTGGAAAAGTGACAACATAAATAAAGGGAAAAGTTATTGAAAAAAATATCTGAATGTGCAGAAATGAATAGGTTAACGTTGGAAATTAAAGAAAAAGAAAAATCTGAGTATTATATGGTATGGGATTTATTTTACCAATGGTTAGAAAATAAAATATATTAAAATGGATTAGATGTATATATAAAGCAATGAGAGAAGATGGTAAAACAGATACACTGAATATAATTCATATGAAAAAGTGATTATTGTTGTAGTATTATATTGATAAGGAAAGTATTAATTATAAATTGGAAGCACATGAATATATACCTAATCGACGCACAGTTGAAATGGAATGTGTGTGTGTGTGTGTATCTATCTATGTGTCTATGTATGTATGTATGTATCTATTTATTTATCTGTCTATCTATCTTTCTATCTACATCCATCCATCCACATCTATCTATCTATCTACATCCATCCATCCACCCACATCTATCTATCTATCTATCTATCTATCTATCTATCTATCTATCTATCTATCTATCTACATCCATCCATCCATCCATCCACATCTATCTATCTATCTATCGATCTATCTATCGATCTATCTACCTACCTACCTACCTATCTCCATCCATCCATCCACATCCATCTATCTACATCCATCCATTCATCCATATCTATCTATCTATCTATCTATCTATCTATCTATCTATCTATCTATCTATCTATCTATCTATCTCCATCCACATCTATCCATCCATCCATCCATCCATCTACATCCATCCATATCTATCTATCTATCTATCTATCTATCTATCTATCTATCTATCTATCTATCTATCTATCTATCTATCTCCATCCACATCTATCCATCCATCCATCTACATCCATCCATCCATATCTATCTATCTATCTATCTATCTATCTATCTATCTATCTATCTATCTATCTATCTATCTATCTCCATCCACATCTATCCATCCATCTATCTATCTATCTATCTATCTATCCATACATCCCTTCCTTCCTTCCTATCTATCTATCTATCTATCTATCTATCTATCTATCTATCTCCATCCATCCATCCATCCATCCATCCAAATTACAAAAAAATAGTTTAGTAGGTGAATAATTTAAATTAATTGATAAATATTAAGGTGATCCATCGCTTTAATAAACAAACGAGTCAGCCGACCCTAGAGCTCTTCACTCCAGAGGAGCCCCTTGCTTACCAGTAGGGGGTCCCCACAAATGAATTGGCAGGGGAAGCGATGGAGGCCGACCCAAAATCAGCCAGCTTCACCTGCCCGGGTTCCGTCAGTAGAATGTTCCCTGCCTTGATGTCCCTGCGAAGAAAAGGAAGGCAAGCCACAGGTTTATCCACAGGGGTGGGAGGGAGAGAATACAGGCAGTCCTGGACTTACAGCCATTCACTTAGCGACAAGTTCAAGGTTATAACATCACTGGGGGAAAAAAGTGAGTCATGACCGCTTTTCACACTCATGACTGTTGCATCCTCCCCACCGCCCCAGGATCGGAATTCAGAGGGTTGGCAACTGACTCGTATCTATGACGGTTGCAGTGTCTCGGGGGTGGGTGGGATTCCCCCCTCCCTTCTGCGGCCTTCTGACAAACAAATTCATTGGGGGGGGGGGAAAGCTGGATTCCCTTAACAACCAGGTTCAACTTGTTTAACAACTACAGGGATTCACTTAACAGCAGGAAAAGTCGCAAAACGGGGCAAAGCTCAATTAAAAATCATCTTGCTTAGTAAAGGAAATTATTTGCACTGTGGGCAACTTTCTAGAAACTAAAGCTTGCTTCTAGGAAGTTATTTCTAGAAAAAGTGCAGCCTTTTTAAAAATATCCCAATTAACAGATAATAGATAACCAGAGTTGGAAGGGACCTTGTAGGTCATCTAGTCCAACCCCCCGCCCAAGCGGGAGACCCTACACCATTTCTGACAAATGGGAGTCCAGCCTCTTCTTGAAAGTCTTAAGTAATGAAGCTCCCACAACTTCCAAGGGCAACTTCTGTTCCATGGGTTGATGGTTCTCACTGTCAGGAAATTTCTCCTTATTTCTAGGCTGAATCTCTCTCCTTGGTCGGTTTCCATCCATGATTCCTTGTCTGGCCTTCAAAGATGCTTTGGAAAACAGCTTGACCCCCTTCCTCCTCCTCTCTGGGACAGCCCCTCAAATACAGGAAGAATGCTCTCCTGTCTCCCCTGGTCCTTCTCTTCCCGAGACCAGCCAGGCCCAGTTCCTGCAACCGTCCATCCTATGTTTTAGCCTCCAGTCCCCTCATCCTCCTGGTTGCTCTTCTCTGCCCTTTTTCCAGAGTCTCCACATCTTTTTTATCATGTGATGACATTCCATTCTGTCTCTGTAAAATATAATTTATTTATATCTGGGTGTACCTCTCTTAGATCCCTTTCCCTCCCTGCGAGCCCTACCATGCCAGTTCAGCATTTGTTCTTTGAAACCCAAAACTCGGGACAGAGGAGCAAGAAACAGCTGATTCAGAAGGTCCACAAATAGAACATAGAATAACCGAAGGGATCTTGGAGGTCATCTAGTCCAATGCCCTGCTCGAACAGGAGAGCCTTGTAAACCACTCCAGAGAAGTGGCTGTCCAATCTCTTCTTAAAAAAAACTCCAGTGATGGAGCCCCCACAACTTCTGGTGGCCCGCAGTTCCACTGGTTAATTCTCCTCGCTATTAGGGAGTTTCTCCTTAATTCCCGGTTGCTTCTCTCCTTGGTTAGTTTCCATCCGTTGCTTCTCCTCCAGCCTTCAGGGGCTTTGGAGAATCGCTTGACTCCCTCTTCTTTGGGGCAGCCCCTGAGATACTGGAAGGCTGCTATCATGTCTCCCCTAATTCTTCTTTTCATTAAACTAACCATACCTTATTCCTGCAACCGTCCATTGCAGGTTTTCGTGCCCAGTCCCCTAATTCTCTTAGCTGCCCTTCTCTGCCCTCTTTCCAGAGTCTCAACATCTTTTTTGTTTTTAACATCGTGGCCAAAGCTGAACGCAGTCTTCCACCAAGGCCTTATAAAATGGTAATAACACTTCACATGTTCTTGATTCTATGCCTCTGTTTTATACAACCAAGGACTGTATTTGTTTTATTGGCTTCCACCACCCTCCACTGGCTCGTATTTAAGTGACTGTCCAATCGGACACCCTTTCGCAGTTCCTGGCGCTGAGTCAGGTTTCACCTGCTTTGTACCTGTAGGGTTGCTGCCTTGCGCCTAAGTGTAGGGCCTTACTTTCCGTTCACGTCGGCTTATGTTTGCTTTGTGACTTGGAGCAGGAATCGAGGCAAGGAGGGAAGGACTCACCGATGGATCAGGTTGTGGGAATGCAAGTAAGCCAATCCTTGGAGAGCACCATGGGTGATTGCAGCAATTTCCACTTCTTGCAATGGCTTTTTATGAACTGGAGGAAAGAGAGGTATTGTTAGCAAGGCAGTGATGGCATTAAACAGGGCGTCCAGTCTTGGCCACTTTTAAAGATGGATGGACTTCAACTCCCAGAATTCCCCAGCTGGGAATTGTAAGTCCACCTGTCTTAAAATGAACCCTCATTTAAAAGATATTCCCCTTCAGCCACACTGAGCCTAAATTCAAGGCATCAAAGGTCGTGTTGTGGCCCGCCAGCGACCAGCGGAGCTGGTGGCAGATTTGGACAGTGAGGAGGTTGGGGAGGAACCGGGGCCAGTCCTGGAGTCTGGGGAAGGTGCTGACGAGGGCAGAGATGAGGCCAGGGCTGTCCGACAGTTATCAGCTGCCTTCGGAGTCGGAGATCAGTGGGGAAGAAGAACAGCTGGCGCCTGTTCCCAGTGTGCGCATGCACAGAGCTGCCAGAAGAAGAGAACAGCGAAGGAACATGGGCCGACTTGGGAGTAAAGCCGCAGGGGGACGGTGAATGGCTCCCCCCAGAGAGAATAAAGAGGAGCGAAAGGAGAGTGGTGCTTGCAGGAGACAATTAGTTCATTTAATTAGTGTGAATATCTGTTCCTGACTTCTTGCCAACTAACTGCTGCTACAGCTTGGCGTTTGGAAGATATTGGCCTGGCAACTCTCCAAACCTGATAAAGGTCTGTGGTTAGGAAATCTCATGAAAGTCTGTTTGCTGGGACTTTGCTGGAGAGGAATTCACTGTAAACTAAATAAAAGGGGTTTTATCGAGATGAGGAGTCGGCTTCACGATCTTGGGAAGGTCTAGGTCAGAACAGATAGTTTAGCTTAAGGGTGTCAAACTCACAGCCCGTAGGCAGGATGTGTCACATTCTGGCCCTGCCCCCGCCCAGTTTAGCGAAGGGGGGAAAAGCCCCAATACGTCACATGATGCCACTGTGACAATGTGAGTTTGACACCCCTGGTAATCTTCAATCTCTTATGAAGCCCATGGGTGGATATATGCCCTTTTTGCTGAAAACTGCAATAGGAATATCAAATAAAGGTAAAATATTATTTCAATAATTGTTAAGGAATGAAAGAGATTAGAAATATACCTGGCAGTAGGGCAAAAAAAAGTGTTTGTTTTTTTTTAAAAACCTAGCTGAATTCACCAATCATTATAATGTAATTCTGGGTCTTTTCCTGCTGTCAAGTTCTTTCTTTCTTTCTTTCTTTCTTTCTTTCTTTCTTTCTTTCTTTTAATTTAATTTAATTTAATTTAATTTAATTTAATTTAATTTAATTTAATTTAATTTAATTTAATTTAATTTAATTTAATTGTCAAGCATGTATGAGAAATCCAGTATAAGTATGGACATAACATATAAACATATAATTATAAACAGGTATAAATATTTACGTAATAAATGAGTATTAATATAAATGGAACATGAGGACAGGGACGGTAGGCACGCTGGTGCGCTTATGCAGACCTCTTAGGAATGGGGTGAGGTCCACGGCAGACCGTGTAAGGTTAAAGTTTTGGGGGTTTGAGGATTAACATCCGAGTCAGGTAGTGAGTTCCAGGCACTGACCACTCTGTTGCTGGAGTCGTATTTTCTGCAATCGAATTTGGAGCGGTTTACTTTGAATTTGTATCTATTGTTTGCCCGTGTGTTATTGTGGTTGAAGCTGAACTATGTTTATGTTTTGTTGCTTGATATATTGTGACGTCTTAGTCACTGTGGCTTTCAGACCATGGTTTATAGATACAGAAATTCAGTGTACTCAACAAGCCACTGTTAAGTAAACGTGACAACATGACACATCTGACTATTATTAAAGTCTGAGAATACGTTGTCCAAGTCTAACTTTTTCCTGTAATTAATCAGGGTTCATTAAAAAAATGAAAAAGACTTACCTTCTAGTAAATCTGAGGCTGATCCTAAACAATATTCCATAACAAGCTGCAGCAGAGAGAAAGGAAAACGAATGTATTTATTTATGTTATCAAACAAAAACTAAAACACTAATAAAAATAAAATGGCAGGGACGATAGGCACGTTAGATGCATTTATGCACGCCCCTTTATGGACCTCTTAAATATGCAGTTGAGAAGTCCATTTGTGACTACAACTGAAAATGTGTAGGTGAGACAACTGCATCAGGTGGAGCATTCCAGACTTTAACAACTCTATTGCAAAAATCGTATTTTTTACAGTCAAGTTTAGAATGGTTTACCTTGAGTTTAAAGCAGTTGTTTGCGCATGCGATATTGAGATTAAAACAGAAAAAGGCATTGACATGTAAAACATTATTACGTACAATTTTGTATGCAATCCCTTGGTCCCACCACAAGCGACGCAGTTCCAGGTTATCCAAACCAAGAATTTCGAGCCTAGATAGCGTAGGGAATTCTATTGTGTACGGAAAAGTACAAGAGTTTTCTTGTAAAGAATTGTTAAAGAAGGCAGTACCGGTGGCGAAGAAAGAAAGATTTTGATTAAAGTTTCCGACGCAGCAACCGCTTTTCATTTTCACCAGGTTGCTCTCGATACCAGTGCAGTTTCTCTACATCCAGTATTCTCAAATTCATTTTTGTTTGTTTTCAGTTTGATTTGCATCCATTATTTTTATAAACAATTCACGGTGGTGAACATCCCTAGTGCTTTTCTCTGCAACAATCCTGTGAGGTGGGTTGGGCTGAGAGAGTGATTGATCCAGAGTCACCCACCTAGTTTTCATGCCTCGCGTGGGACTAGAACTCCAGCTAGGTGTCTTTGGGCCAATCACCAGGAGAGGGTGAGTTCTAGTTCCATCTTAGCATGAAAGTCAGGTGGGTGACTTTGGATCAATCCCCAGGAGATGGTGAGTTCTAGTTCCATCTTAGGCAGGAAAGCCAGCTAGGTGTCTTTGGGCCAATAACCAGGAGATGGTGAGTTCTAGTTCCATCTTAGGCAGGAAAGCCAGGTGGGTGTCTTTGGGCCAATAACCAGGAGATGGTGAGTTCTAGTTCCATCTTAGGCAGGAAAGTCAGGTGGGTGACTTTGGGCCAATCTCCAGGAGATGGTGAGTTCTAGTGCCGCCTTAGCCATGAAAGCTGGCTGGGTATCTTTGGCCCAATCATCAGGAGACAGTAAATTCTAGTGCTCTCTTAGGCACAAAAACCAGCTGGGTGACTTTAGCCCAATCCTTCTCTCTCAGCCCAACCTAACCTCTCAGGGTCGTTGTTGTGGGGAAGAGAAAGGCGCCTCAGGTATGTTCGCTGCCTTGAGTTGCTTATAAAACTAATACGAATAAAATAAAATGCATAAAACAAATATTGGCTTACCCAGGCTGTATGATCCCGCAGGTAGCAGCCTTTGTACTCTATACTGTTTGGATGTTTAATCCGTTGGAGGAACTTCACTTCCTTAATGATATCCTGCCATTTCTGGAGAAGAGAAAAAGGAGTGGCTTTGCACGAGGGAAGTAAAACTTAAAAAGGAAGAAAGAGCAAGGTGATTTAATAAAGGAAACGAGACATGTGGGCAACCAGGGACAAATTCATTCTCTGCCCAAAACGGTAGGGCTGTTACCAGCAATAAAATAATAAATTGGTGTGCAGAAAGGAAGGACTTTTCTTCGGCCAAAAATCTACAGGACTGCTTATTTCCAAATGTAAACTTGCTTTCTGTAATTGCTTGGTTTGGCCAAGACGTTAATCTCTCAATTTTGTTTTTCATATTTATATCTATATATTCTTATATATATTATAAACATATATTTATTTCTGACAAAACTGCAAATCAAGTGTTAGATCAGTAATGGAAAATTTTTGGTGCTGGGTGGGTCAAAAATTCAGAAAACGCCTAATTTCATTCTGCTGGCAAGACTGAACAAAAGAGAAACCCTTCTTTTTCTTTCTTTCTTTCTTTCTTTCTTTCTTTCTTTCTTTCTTTCTTTCTTTCTTTCTTTCTTTCTTTCTTTCTTTTGTTCATTTCTTTTGTTCATTTCTAGTGGTGGCAGAGTGATGGCAACTGCAGGTTCATGCAATAATCAGTTCCTTCCTTCCTTCCTTCCTTCCTTCCTTCCTTCCTTCCTTCCTTCCTTCCTTCCTTCCTTCCTTTCCTCCCTCCCTTCCATCCATCACTGTGTCTGTCTGTTTACCCACCCACCCTCCCATCATCAAACACGTTGTCACGTGAGATATAGCAATTTCCCCTTTGCTAAACCAGGGGTGGGCATGGCCAGTGCCTGACACATCTGGCCCACAAGCCATTGAGCTTGACACCCCTGATCTATATCATCTATCAGCCATCATCTCTCATCCATCCATCTATCTCATCATTATATTACCTACCTACCTTCCTTCCTCCCTCCTTCCCTCTTTCTTTTTTTCTTTTTCTTTCTTTCTTCCTTTCTTTCCTTCCTTCCTTCCTCCCTCCCTCCTTCCCTTTCTTTTTCTTCTTTTTCTTTCCTTCCTTCCTTCCTTCCTCCCTCCCTCCCTTTTTCTTTTTCTTCTTTCTTTTCTTCCTTCCTTCCTTCCTTCCCTTCCTTTCCTTCCTTCCTTCCCTTCCTTCCCTCCCTTCTTTTCTTTCTTTCTTTCTTTCTTTCTTTCTTTCTTTCTTTCTTTCTTTCTTTCTTTCTTTCTTTCTCTTTCTTTCTTTCTTTCTTTCTTTCTTTCTTTCTTTCTTTCTTTCTTTTCTTTCTTCCTTCCTTTCTTCCTTCCTTCCTTCCTTCCTTTCCTTCCTTCCTTTCCTTCCTTCCCTCCCTCCCTCCCTATCTACCCTCCCATCCATCCTCCATGATTGAAGATGTATGTTTAAAAGTAATTTTAAAGACCACCGACATAATTTAAAGAAACAGGTTTTCTTAAAGGTTCGGATGGGTGGAAAACATGGGCTACTGCTAAAAGAAATAACCTTTCCCAGAATTTTCCTGTACATATTAAAGGTCTCGTAGCTTTCGGTATCACAATGTCCTCCTTGCCATCTTCTGGAGTTGATTCCCCCCCACTCCTCATGTGCTGCTCACATTTCCCATTCCCTTATTAAGTCTTCTGGCTTGCGGGTCAGAGGAATCTGGGCACCACAGGGGTGGGTCACTTACCTCGTTTGATTGCTTCCCACTGTAAGACATTTTCTTGATGGCCACCACTTCGTTGGTGCGCACATCCCGTGCCTGCAAGACCAAAAACACAAAAAGTTTGGTACCTTTGGATATCAATATCTAAGGCATTGCCACAAAGAAGAAGAGGGGGTCAGTTTATTCTCCAAAGCAACAGAAGGCTGGAGAAGAAGCAATGGATGGAAACTCATCAAGGAGAGAAGGAACCTGGAATGAAGGAGAAACTTTCTAACAATGAGGAAAATCAACCAGTGGAACTGCTTGCCACCAGAAGCTTTGACTGCACCATCACTGGAGGTGTTCAAGAATGAATAAATGAATGAACGAATGAATTCTTTATTGGCCAAGGGCGATTGGACACACAGGGAATTTGGTTTTGGTGCAAATGCTCTCAGGGTACATAAAAAGAAAAGATACATTTGTCGAGATTCATCAGGTGCAACACTTAATAAAAGTCATAGGGTACAAATAATAAGGGATCAAATCATACCAGGAAACAGTCCATATACATCGTAAGGATACGAGCGACAAAGTTACAGTCATACAGTCACAAGTGGGAAGGGATGGGCGACAAGGAGTGATGAGCAGATTAACAGTGATAGTAATACAGAAGAAGAGATTGGACAGCCATTTGTCTGAAACAGTACTTCCTGCTTGAGCAAGGGTTTGGACTAGAAGACCTCTAAGGTCCCTTCCAATGCTGTTATTCTGTTAGTCTAATAAAGAGAAGGACCAGGAGTGACAGGATAGCAGACTTCCAGTATCTGATGGGCTGCCCAAAAGAACAGTGGGGTCAACCTATTCTCCAAAGCACCAGAAGACGAGACAGGAAACTCATCAAAAGCAACCTGGAATTAAGGAGAAACTTCTTAACAGTGAGGACAATTAACCAGTGGAACAGCTGGCCACCCTGGGTGTTCCATCCCTGGAGGTTTTGAAGAACAGACTGGACAACCTTTTGTCCAGAATGGTATAGTGTCTCCTGCTCAGGCAGGGGGCTGGACGAGAAGACCTCCAAGGTCCCTTCCAAGTCTGTTTGTTATTCTGTTATGAAAAGTGTGTCATCTTTTTCCCTTTCCCTCCCTTCCTTTTTTCCCTTTCTCATTTTCCTTCTTTCCTTGTCAATTAAGTTCCTTGTCTTATGTGAAGGTTCAATTAAGAAGTTGTTGCTTAAGAAGTTGTTGCTGCTGCTGCTGTTGTTGCTGTTGTTGTTGTTGTTATTAAAGGTTCCCCTCGCACATCTGTGCCCAGTTGTTTCCGGCTCTAGGGGGGCGGTGCTCATCTCCGTTGCAAAGCTGAGGAGCCAGCGCTGTCCGAAGACGTCTCCGTGGCCATGTGGCCGGCAGGACTAAACGCCTTGGAAGGCGCATGGGACACTGTTCCCTGCCCACCAAAGGGATCCCTATTTTTTCTACCCTTTCTGGGACAAGTAACGGGAGCGCACTCCGTTACGCGGCACTAGGGATTCGAACCGCCAACCTTACCAACCCTTTCGGATCGACAAGCTTGGCGTCTTCGCCGCTGAGTCCCCCTTTGATGACGCTAAGGCCTGTTCAAAGCAGGACTTCTGAGCCAAGAGTCCTGCAAAGAAGCTTGCAACTCCAGAGGGCTGAGGGAAAGGGCTTGGCCAGGCCCCAGGCGGGAGCAAAAAGGCAAGATATTCTTAACGCAGGCTGGGCACCAGGAACCGCAGCATTGGCAGAGTGCAGCCAGGCTGAGTTGCAGCGCCAACATGATGTAATAGCGAGGGAAGATCACACATGGGTTGGTGGGAGGGCGGGGGGTGGAGAGAAAGAAGAGCGGCTTGTTTTTTAAGCCTTCAATGCAGCCCTTTCAGCCGATCTGCCTCATCATTCCTCTGAGCTGCAGAGCCCCAGGAGCTGGCAAGGGCAGGGAGGAGGCTGGGCAGTCCAAGTGGTGGGCAAGAGCCACACCAAGAAGACCTGTAGATGCTTAGCCACCCCACCCCATCCCTCTCCCTGGCAATTGGCAGCCACCTGGGGAGATCAAAATCCACCCTGCAAAACAGAACCCGCCTTTAATCACAACACAAGTTTAAACTCCTGCCTTTTCCTTCCCACCTTTCCCTGTGAACAGCTGCTTGGCTGTTGGATAATCTCAAAGACTCTAAAACTAGGCTCAAAAAGTGGTTCTCTTGGGCACTGGGAGGGCTACTAGCCCCCTTACCCGATGCAGCCCTTACACTGCACTGATGGTGTTCCCTAGCTGGGTGGTGAAACATCTGCAAGAAAATCACCAAGCTCAGAGAGCACTAAGGACCCCACAGTCCTCCTCCTCCTCTTTTCCATAACCACCTCTCCCTTCTAGCACTGATGATGTTCCCTAGTTGGGTCATGAAACGTCTGTAAGAAAACCACCAAGCTCAGAGTGCACCAAGGAGCCTATAGTCCTTTTCCTCTTTTCCCCCTCCTCCTCCTGTCTGCAAACCTCACACTCCCTTCAAGCGCTGATGGTGTCCCCTAGTTGGGTTGTGAAACGTCTGCAAGAAAAGCACCCAGCTCAGAGAACACCAAGGACCCCACAATCCTCCCTCTCTTCCTCTCTGCAAACTCTACTCCCTTCTAGCACTCATGATATCCCCTAGTTGGATCATGAAACATCTGCAAGAAAACCACCAAGCTCAGAGTGCACCAAGGAGCCTATAGTCCTTTTCCTCCTTCTCCCCTCCTCCTCCCTTCTGCAAACCTCACACTCCTTTCTAGCACTGATGATGTCCCTTAGTTGGGTCATAAAACATCTGCAATAAAGCCACCCAACTCAGAGAGCACTAAGGACCGCACAGCTCAACCCTGAGCTACCAATCTTCCCTTCTCTTGGTCATCTTGACCGTTGGCACCTTCTGCCTTTGAGCAATTATGAGGTCCCACTTAAGCCCCCTAAAAAGGGTGGGCCGCAACTCTACTGACCATGGCTGCAAGTTCTGCACCTGGAGGTCATGGTGGTCAAGACTGAACGATGCATCTGATGGGGTTTTGCTTGGAACGAAACCCAAGGAAGATTTTCATTTTTTTCTGCTCTACAAAAGCTTACACTTCAAAGGGGGGCTCCTAAAGGAAGACCCTCCCCCCCTCCAATCCTGGACTAGAAGACCTTCATGGTCCCTTCTCTCAACCTGCCACCCTGCCCACAATCCCACGGGTGCCACCAGGAGCTGGCGCTGCCTTCCCCAGACCCTCATTCTGTGTCGACGGTCGGCAGTTGTGCGACGTTAGCAGGAAATCGCACGACTTCCAGCTGCCTTCCACAATGCCGCCCTGACAATGGAAGTCAGTATGTGGGTTTCCAAGCACACAATAACGTGCTTTTGTTAGGTTCGGCTATTGTTCGAGGAGAACGTTCCCCTCCCCCTTGGAGGAGAGGACCCTGGAGCCAAGTACCAAGAGCCTGAATGGCTAGCTTGCCATCTGAAGCACGTCAGCAGCCAAGAAAAGCTGGGTTGGAGGTGCATCTGTGGGAAATGGATCACAGGAATCCCCTCTCTTGATTCCCATTGTTGTTAACACTCTGTGGCCTGAGTTGGCTGCCTTCATCTATGCCAGGAGTTCCCCAAACTTGCCAACTTTTAAGACTGGTGGATTTCAACTCCCGCAAGGCTGGCTGGGGAAACTCTGGGAGTTGAAGTCCACAAGTCTTTAACAGTTGCCAACTTTGGAGACCTCTGATCAATGCCAAGGGTGTCCGACCTTGGCAGCTTTAAGACCTGTGGACTTCAACTCCCAGAATGCTCTGGCCAGCATGAAACACAGGCCTTCAAAAGGCCACGGTTGGCCACCTCTGATCGAAGGAGAAGACAAAGGATTTAACATAACTTATGGACTTCAATTCCCGCAATGCTGGCTGGGGAATTCTGGGAGTTGAAGTCCACAGAGGTCTTAAAGCTGCCAAGGTTGGATACACCTGGTTTAGATGGTTACCTATCAGATTGGATAGGTGGGTAGGTAGGTAGGTAGGTAGGTAGGTAGGTAGGTAGGTAGGCAGGCAGGCAGACAGGCAGACAGACAGAGACAGACAGACAGACAAATAGACAGACATTGTAGATAGATGGACAGACAGACAAACATACTGGTGGATAGATATGGATGGATAGAGATAGATAGACAGACAGACAGATAGATAGATGGATGGATGGATGGATGGATGGATGGATGGATGGATAGATAGATCAGACAGACGCATACTGGTGGATAGATATGGATGGACCGAGAGAGACAGACAGACAAATAGACACACATCATAGATGGACAGACAGACAGACACATACTTTTGGATAGATATGGATGGATAGAGATAGATAGACAGATAGATAGATAGATAGATAGATAGATAGATAGATAGATCAGACAGACGCATACTGGTGGATAGATATGGATGGACGGAGAGAGACAGACAGACAGACAAATAGACACACATCATAGATGGACAGACAGACAGACACATACTTTTGGATAGATATGGATGGATAGAGATAGATAGATAGATAGATAGATAGACAGACAGACAGATAGATAGATAGATAGATAGATAGATAGATAGATAGATAGATAGATAGATAGATCAGACAGACGCATACTGGTGGATAGATATGGATGGACGGAGAGAGACAGACAGACAGACAAATAGACACACATCATAGATGGACAGACAGACAGACACATACTTTTGGATAGAAATGGATGGATAGAGATAGATAGATAGATAGATAGATAGACAGACAGACAGACAGACAGAAAGGCACCGTGTTTCCCCCAAAATAAGACCCTGTCTTATATTTTTTGGCCACCAAAAAGGCACCAGGTCTTATTTTCAGGGGGGGTGGAAGGGATGTCACCCACTCGCTCACCTCACTGGCGTGCATCACCCCTGCCCTCCTTTCCGCTGTCAGAGGCCTTCAGGAACTTCTTCTGCAGCTGGCAAGGCCGGCAAGGCTTTCCTGAAGGCCTCCGCAGCCAATAATAGAGCTCTGGATTGATCCAGAGCTTTGTTATCTGAAGGCCTTCAGGGAAGCCTTGCCGGCTGCAGAAGAAATGGGCTGGCAAGGCAGGGGTCGAGGTGTGCAAGGCCTGGCTACACCTGTCCGAAGGTAAGTAGTAGGGCAGCTCCACCTCCTTTCCATCCCCACCCGAGCTTAATTTTTCCCCCTCCGCTCCGGAGTGGGCGGGATCTTAATTAGGGCTTATTTTGGAGGTAGGGCTTATATTGGGCGCACGTGTAAAAAAATCCAGCTAGGACTTACTTTCAGGGTAGTTTGTATTTTTGGGGAAACACAGTAGGTAGGTACATGGGTAGGTAGATAGAATGTTTTATCACAGTCAACAATCAGAGACCAGAGCAAGTTAAAAGCTTAATGACCGTGCGATTCGCTTAACAAATGCAAGGATCCACTTAACAACTATGGCAACAAAAGGTGGTAAAACCAGGCACAAGTGACGTAATCAACGGGGGAAAGGCGGATTAGCTTAATGACCCTGCGATTCACTTAACAACTGCAGTGATCCACTTAACAACCGTGCCGAATAAGGTTGCAAAAATGGATGACACTCAACTCAATCTTGTTTGGGAAACGGGAATGTTGGGCTCAGTGGGGGTCATACGTCGGGGACAACCTGGAGGTGCCCCCTCCCTTCCCCATGTGCCCTTGCAAGGACTCTCCCCCCCCCCCCCAAAAAAAACCCAGACTTCTTACAAAATAAACAGCTCCAAAGCTTCCATGGCCGATCTCCCGGAGGTCGGTGAAGAGCTTCTCCGGATCTTCTTTGTAAAACAGCTCGGCGATCTCCGGGTCCTTCAGGCTGCCCGCTCGGCTGGTGGACGGCATTCTGCTGGGCAGGGGCGGGTGGGTGGGAGCCCACCGGCTATCTGGGCCGAAAATGCCCCGTCAGCCCTGGGGGGCTCATCTGGGTGCAGGAAGCGTCGTTCACATGAGTCACTGCAAGGGGCAAGAGAAAAGAAAAGAAGGCAGGGTTAGGGTTAGGGAAGCCAAAGAAAGATTCCCACGGGTTCAATTATATTATTTATTTTATTCATGAGAAGATCAAGGGGGTGAACCTACACAATAGTCCTTCCTCCTCCTCCTCCTCTTTTTCCTCCACAACAACCACCACCCTGTGAGGTGGGCTAGGCTATGAGAGAGAGGGACTGGCATTTATAATGGTTGTAGTTTCCTTTGGGTCGTGTGATCAGATTTTGTGACCTTCTGAGAAGCAAAGTTAATGGGGAAACCAACTTAACAACCATTTTACAACTGCAATTCAGCAATTCACTGAACAACGAGGGCAAGGGAGGTCGTAAAACAGGACCAAACTCACTTAACAAATGTCTCCCTTAGCAATGGAAATGTTGAGGTCGACTGTGGTCGTACATTGAGGACTACCTGTAATAACCTGCAATAAGGGATCTTGGAGTCTTTAGTGGACAACCAACTAAATAGGAGTCAGTTGTGTGCGATGGCAGCTAAAAAAGCCAATGCAATCCAAAGTTGCGTTAACAGAGGGATACAATCGAGGTCAAGGGAGGCACTAATACCACTCTATAAAGCCTTAGTAAGGCCACACCTGGAGTCTTGCATCCAGTTTTGGTCACCACACTATTAAAAAAATGTTGAGGCTCTGGAAAAAGTGCAGAGAAGAGCAAGCAGGATGATTAGGGGACTGGAGGCTAAAACATGCAACGAATGGTTGCAGGAACCGGGCCTGGCTAGTCTAGGGAAGAGAAGGACCAGGGGAGACAGGAGAGCATCTTCCAATATTTGAGGGGCTGCCACAGAGAGCAGCAAGGGATCAAGCTATTTTCTAAAGCACCTGAAGGCCAGACAAGGAATAATGGATGGAAACTGAACCAGGAGAGATTCAACTTGGATATAAGGAGAAATTTTCTGACAGGGAGGACAATCAACCCATGGAACAGAAGTTGCCCTTGGAAGTTGTGGGAGTTCATCACTGGAAGCTTTCAAGAAGAGACTGGACTCCCATTTGTCAGAAATGGTGTAGGGTCTCCTGCTTGGGGTGGGGATGGGGGTTGGATTGGATGACCTACAAGGTCCCTTCCCATCTCTGTTCATCTGTTATTATTCTGTTATTCAGAAGTTGTGGGAGCTTCATCCCTGGAAGCTTTCAAGAAGAGACTGGACAGTCATGTCTCAGAAATGGTATAGGGTCTCCTGCGTGGGCGGGGGGGGGGGGGGGTTTGGACTGGATGACCTACAAGGTCCCTTCCAACTCTGTTAAATCTGTTAAGCAACTTAGTCGGAGCAACCTCCTGCAAGTCCCTCGGCTAGGAAAACACGGCTAAGCTGTGGCTAGTTGGGGGTGGCATTTTCTCTAAGGTCTCGAAATGGATGCAATAAAAGCAGCTTGATTCCTGATCTCAACCAGGGGGCTTTGTTATCACAAAACAATGGAAAACTAAACAGCATCCTTCTACGAGTCGCCCGTACGTAAACATGTGGGAAAATTCTCGGAGGACAGCAGAGAGCTGGAAAAACAACGCAAGAGTAAACTGATGTTTTCTCAATTTGGACAATCGAGCCCAACATGCACGTCGGGCCTGAGAAATTTGTTCAGTGAGATTTGCCCATTTGGCCACTTTCCATGCAGTGGTTATTAAGTGAATCACTGCTTGGTTGTTAAATGGACCACTGACTTTGCTTGTTCGGAGGTGAAAAGAGGGGGAAATCACACAACCCCTCCCCTGGGAGACAGCAATGGTCGTAAGTATGAGTCAAGTTGCTAAGCATCTGAATTTGGACCACGTAACTGCTGGGGAGGTGGCAACGGTTGTAAAAGTGAAAAATGGTCATAAGCCTTTTTTTTTTTCAGTGACTCTGACGGTCACTAAGTGTTGTAAATTGAGGACTGTCTGTGTTTGTTCTGACCACATTTCGTAGCTTCCTCTGACATTTTTTCCCCTGCGAGATTTTTGCCCATAAGAAATACAGCAAATCCTCGACTTACAACCACAACGGAGCGCGAAGTTTAGGTTGCTCAGGGAGATATTTGTTAAGCGAGTTTGGTCCCATTTTACGACCTTTCTTGCCAGTTGTTAAATGAATCGCCACGGTTAACGTTAGCAACACGGTCGTTAAGTGAATCTGACTTTGCTTGTCAGAAGGTCGCAAAAGGGGACCACATGTCCTCGAGGATGCTGCAACTGGCATAAGTACATGCCAGTTGCCAAGCCTTTTAATTTTGATCCCGTGACCATGGAGAGGCTGCAACGGTCGTACTTGTGCAAAATAGTGGTGCGATGACCCAGGGTGGGATGCAAACGTAATAAAATCCAAAAGGTTAAATAAATGTCCTTTAATGCCTCCAACTTGGCCCCACTGTTCAATAATCCTCAGTTAGAGACAAAACGTATTCAAAAATAGTCTTCGAAAGAAAGCAATACAGTCCGAACTTAAAGAGCAGATAGAGGTGAAATAAAAAACCAAAACAAACTGCAGTGAAGGAATTTCCACAACGGAACAGGAGAAGTATTTACCAATTTCAAGGAGATAACAAAACACAGTCTGTTGGAAGGACACCAACCAAGATAACTTCAGACCGAAATAAAACAGGCTTTGTTTCCAGCGTTCGCCAGTACGCATGTCCGTCCTCTTATCCAGTTCTCACACCTGCAGCCCATGAAGGGGATCAAGGCCCTCTTCTCCCCAGTAGACCACATCTCCCCGTTATCCTCTCCTCCCTGTGTGCCCTATGATGGAGAGGGGATGGGCCTGGGTCCTCCTCTGACTGCCCAGCCGGCCTCTGCCCTTCCCCAGCCTCCTCCACAACCTCCGGAGCCACATTCCCACTCCCTATTGGCTGTTCCTCCTCTCCCTCAGGGGCATGGCAAGTGGTAAGTCACCTTTGACATTAAATGAACTGTTGTAAGTTGAGGACTGTGCTTATATTCGACAAAATGGTTGTTTCCCCCCTCCCCCTTTAGATTGTGTGTGAGACTTTCTCCTTTGTCACCTAACTTTCCCCAAATACCACTTTCCCTCCCCTTCATGCTGCTCTGGGGATCGATCTATTCTGGGTTTGTTTGCAGTTTGTAAATTTGTTTTGTTTTCTTGGGCGTTTTGTTGGTTCAGGAAAAGAACAAAAATAAATCCATCAACTTACAGACCATGCTGGACAAGATGAACCAAACATCTGAGTTTATGCAAAGAAAGAGCAACAGAAACACATCGATTTTTTAAAATATAAGTCAGTGGCCAAGCATCCAAATTTTGATCACGGGGATGCTTGTAATGGTCGTTGTGTGTGAAATATGGTCGCAAGTCAGTGTCAGTGTAAATTTGAACGGCCACGAAATGAATGGTTGTAAGTCCAGGGCACCTTGAACCTTCATACCCTGAATTTTCCATTAGAGCAGTGGTCGCCAATCGGTGGGCCGGGGACCATTGGTGGTCTGTGAGAAAAAGGTGGTCCGCAGAGAAATGCCCCCCCCCAAGCAATTAATCCAGGCTGTGCGGGGACACAAGGCTTGTGTTGCTTGCATTGCGGACAACATGAGGTAGTGAGGGGAGGGGGGAAAGGGGAAAGGGGGGAACTTGCCCCACTTGCCCCATGTGCCTGGCCTGGCCACCGAGCTGCTTCTTTCTTCTTCTGCTTCTGGCTGCAGGCAAGGAAAGCAGCCAAAGTCTTTCATTCTCTCCCCCAAACTCCGCCAGAAATGAGTCTTTGGGTCCCTGCAAGGCCTCCTGCTCCAAGAGGCTCATTTCTGGCGGAGTTTGGGGCAGAGAAAGAAAGACTTCTGTGGCTTCTGCTGTTTTCCTTGCACGAAGCTAAAAGTCTCTCTCTGTCTCTTTCTCTCCCACCGAGAACGGAGCTGGAGACCGGTATCCTATGATCCCAAATAAAGAACGATCGATCGGTAGGAAAACGGGATGGGGGATTTTCCTGCAGACTTTTGGGGGGGATTTTCCCAGGGTCTCTATGAGTTTGGTGGTCCCTGAGGTCCAAAAGGTTGGCGATCCCTGCATTAAAGAATTCAAAAAATAATAATTCAGTTCTTACAGCAATGGAGTGAGAATGCTGGAAATAAGGCAGCCTCATCTCACTAAACATCAAAGCCTTCAGCTCTATGCTTTCCCTTGGACCAAAACCAAGAAAATGCCAGAAGCCATTTCAGATATAATTCATCTCCTGATTTCAGGCTGGAGAATAAAAACCACATTCCCAACATAATGTCCTTGGCACTTCTTCAAGGCTGCTAGAGGTTCTGCAACCAATTGGGGGCGGGCTGCTCTGGGAAAGCAAGCCAGGAAATCAAAGCTCTTCTCTTCTTTTAATCTGATGTTCCAGGAAATTCCAGAACTTCTTTGAAAACTGACCTGGAAGCATCTGCATCTGAGTGGGCCTTTCCCAACAGGGGGATTATTCTGATCTGAACTTGCTAAAGGTGGAGAAGAAGACAATTGCTGATGCCTCCTTAGAGAATAGAAGAAGGAAGGAATGGAATGGAATGGAATAGAACAGAATAGAACAGAAGGAAGGAAGGAAGGAAGGAAGGAAGGAAGGAAGGAAGGAAGGAAGGAAGGAAGGAAGGAAGGAAGGAAGGAAGGAAGGATAGAATAGAATTTAAATGGGATAAAATAGAATAGAATAGAATAAAGAAGGAAGAACATAATAGAATTTAAACGGGATGGGATGGGATAGGACAGGATAGAATAGAAGAAGGAAGGAAGGAAGAATAGAATATAATTTAAATAGAATGGAATAGAATAGAATAGAAAAAGAAGGAAGGAAGGAAGGAATAGAATAGAACAGAAGCTGAAAGGGACCGTGGAGGTCTTCTAGTCCAGCCCTCTGCTCAAGTAGGAGAACCTATACCACTTCAGATAAGTGACTGCCCAGTCTCTCTTAAAAACCTCCAGTGATGGAGCTACCCACGATTTCTGAAGGCAGCTGTTCCACTGGATATATATGTCTATGGAGAACCTCAGCCATCCAGGTCTTGTTGTCACAAAATTGCTTTCTTACTTTCTTTTTTCTTTTTTCCCCAAGAGACAACTGGACTTTCTGGGGGGGTTTGAAGACGTTTCGCTTCTCATCCAAGAAGCTTCTTCAGCTACGTCAAAGAAAAATCAGAAAGTCCAGTTTTCTCTTGGGGGAAAAAAACACCTTTGGGACCTCCTTAGATATGTTCCTCACGGTTTCCTCCTTTAACTCATTATGCTTCTAGTGTTAAACTGGATTATCAAGAGGTGGATATTCTATATATCAGCGTTTTTCAACCTCTGCAACTTTTAAGGTGGCTGTGGAATTCTGGAAGTTGAAGTCCAGAGATCCTCAGGTTGCCAAGGTTGACCACTCCGGTTTTAAATGATCTGGTTCTGTTTAGCCTGCAAAGAGATGATGACGGAGGAAGAGGATAAGGTTGGTCCCTTCTACCCTGTTATTCTGATAATATATTTTACTCACAACAGAAGAAAATATTTGCAGCTCAAGGTTGGTGCTGAGATGGGTAGTTTTCATGCAGACATTTCATGACCCATCTAGGTAATATCATCAGTGCTGGAAAGAAGGTGGGTGTGCTAAGTGGAGGAGGAGGAGGAGGAAGACGACGACAGTGGGGTCTTTGGTGCTGTCAGCTTGGGAGCCAAATTGAGATTCAATGCTCCTACGCTGCCACAAGCCTGAGAAAGTGATTTATGGATTGGAATGGAGGTTTGCTGGAATGCTGACAGGTGCTCCCTGAGCTTGGAGGTCTTCTTGCAGATGTTTCATTACCAAACTAGGTAACACCATCAGTACTAGAAGGGAGAGGGTTTGTGGAGGAGGAGGAGGAGGAGGAGGGAGGGAGGAAGAGGAGGAGGAGGGAGAGAGGAAGAAGACAACAGTGGGATCCCTTGGTGCTCCCTGAGCTGGATTGTTTTCTTGCAGATGTTTCATTACCAAACTAGGTAACATCATTCGTGCTAGTCTGGTGCTTTTTTGCAGAGATTTCATGACCCAAACTGGGTAACATTATCAGGGCCATGTTTGCAGGGTTGGCAGAGAGCAAATCCTGCTCCCTTCCCAGCGCTGGTGGTGTTATCTAGTTTGGGTAATGAAAGGTCTGCAAGAAAACAGCCAAACTCAGAGAGCAGCAAATACCCCACATTTCAACCCTGAGCCAGAAATATTCTTCTTTATTGATTAGGATAATTTCTTGACAAAGCTTATGGTCATACCCCTTTAGAGAAAAGCGGCCAGACGTTTGTAGGTGTCTAACTGGGACAAGGGGTGTGGTACTTTTTGAAGGACTCCGAAATAAAGCTTGCCATCTAATGACAAGAGAGATACACAACTACACAAATGTTGTGGAGTACGCTGTAAGACCACAGAAAAGGAAGACCAGCAAGAATTCAGGATGCACATCAAGTATTACGACAACAGGCAATGAGTCGTGTTTGCGTATGACAATAAACTCATTCCCAATCCCAAGAATTTTTGGGATTAATTCCCAAGAATCTTACTTCCTGGTCATGACACAAACAAGTTTTTATTCTATTGGTCACACATCTGTGTAGATGGCTGGGGAATTCTGGGAGTTGAAGTCCACGAGTCTTAAAAATGGCCAAGGTTGGACACCCCTGTTCTAGAAAGTGTACTGGTTTGGCATTGGGGAAACCAAACAGCCACTTCACAAGCGCATGGCGCAACCCAAGAGGACCAACCCATCGGGACCAGATTCAGCACTTCCGCCTGCACTGAGAAGACACAGGCTGCTCCTCTGAAGACAGCCAAGTCCACCGTTTGGAAGAGAGGACCCATGGATTGAAAAAGGGGCCCAAGGGGCCACCTGGGTCCAAACTGAACAGCCCTCCCTCCGCAGAGGGGGAGGGATAGGACATCATCTACCTCCACTCTACAACAGGGTCCTTTCAGCCGTTCCACGAAGGCTCCACCCCTGCATTTGCACCACTCAGGTGACCCTGAGGACACAGAAGGACCTCCAAGCGGCCTCAAGGACCCTCTCAAAGGATGCAAATGACCAGCTTCCTGCAAGGAGCATCGACCCTTCCCTTCTTCACCATCCGGTCAGAGCCGGTGAAGCTGCTTGGATGGGAAGTGAAACGTCTTCAAAGAAGAACCAGAAAGTCCAGCTGCCTCCTGAAAAAGCACATTCAGGAGATCTGTTCAGACATAACATTTTAAGGAAGACCCCTAACCAATATTATCAGAAATGAACGTGAATATATGTGTCACAGGATAATATCACAGGATCCAATCTGGGTCACAAAATAATTTTGCAGCTGTAGACTGGAGATAGATGGGGTCATATCCAGAGTTGGGATTCAGCCGGTTCTGGAGAACCGGTAGTGGAAATGTCGAGTGGTTCGGAGAACCGTCCAATCCCACCTCTGACTGGCCCCACCAACCCCAATCTCTTCTCTGCCTCCCATCGAGTCCCAGCTGATTGGCTGGGTCTCCTTGGGTTGCCCTGCCCAGGAGAACGAAGCTGGAAAGCAGGTTAGTCGGGTGGGGAGGGAATGGAGATTTTGCAGTATATCCTTCCCCTGCCACACCCACCAAGCCACACCTGCCAAGCCATGCCCACGGAAGCGGTAGGAAAAAAAATTTTTGAACCTCACCACCGGTCATATCCCTCCCACCTTGAGAAAGGGCGATACAATTTTGACCCAGGTGGCCTTCTGGGCCCCTCTTTCAAACCGGTGATCTTCTCTATCCAAAATGTGGACTTTGCGGTCTTCAAAAGAGCAGCCTTTGTCTTTGAAATGCAGATGGACTGGTGAATCTAGTCCTGATGGGTTTGTTTTCCTAGGTTGTGCCATGCGCTTGTGAAGTGGCACCAGTCAAAAAGAGGGCTGTGAAAATATTTACAGACCCCTCACATCCCGGACATAAACAGTTTCAACTCCTTCCATCAAAACGACGCTATAGAACCCTGCAAACCAGAACAACTGGACACAAAGAGTTTTTTCCTGAAAGCCATCCCTCTGCTAAACAAGTAATTCCCTCCACACTGTCCAACTATTGACAAAGTCTGCACTACTATCACTGTGAATCTTCTCATCCCTCCTTATCGCCCCTCCCCTCCCACTTGGGACTGTATGATTGTAACTTGGTCGCTTGTATCTTTACGATCTATACTGACTGTTTCCTAGTATGATTTGATTCCCTATTTGTACCCTGTAAGGTACCACTAAGTATTGTACCTGATGATTCTTGACTCTTGACGAATGTATCTTTTCTTTTATGGATACTGTGAGCATTTGCACCAAAGATAAAATTCCTTTTGGGTCCAATCACCCTTGGCCAACAAAGAATTCTGTTCTGTTCTGTTCCATTCCATTCCGTTTCCCCAATGTACAGATCTGCACATGGCTCTAAATCAGGGGTGTCCAACCTTGGTAACGTTAAGCCTGGAGGACTTCAACTCCCAGAATTCCCCAGCCAGCAAAGCTGGCTGGGGAATTCTGGGAGTTGAAGTCCTCCAGGCTTAACGTTACCAAGGTTGGATACCCCTGCTCTAAATGAATTGTTGTTAACACAAGGACTACCTGTAGTACTGCTTTCAAACTAGCTTCTCCAGGTTTGCTTTTGGGGGCTGACAGTGGTCAACCTCGGTGGGGCAAGTAAGTTTTCTAGATCAAGGGCCTTCAAATTCGACAGCTAGAAGACTGGTGGACTTCAACTCCCACAATTCCTGAGCTAACATGACCGGAGGAGGGATTCTAGGAGTGGAAGTCCACACATTTTCAAGCTGTCGGGTTTGAAGGCCCCTGATCTAGATAGCTTTTTCTTGAGAAGATCGGAGTGAGGAAGTTTGCAAACACTCAGCAAAAAAATGCCTGCACAATGTTAAGCACTGGACCTGCAGAGAGGCTGGCTGGGAGAGCTGCATCTATCTCCAAGGAGGAAACTTAAGAGTAATGGATGAGGTCTGCTTTTGCGGCCTCCACCCACAAGATCTGAATGTTCAGTTATGTTCCACGAGGTTGCTTACAAATCCAGAGAGGACAGACAGAAGAGATTAAAATTATCTCCAAATACAGGATTAAATCCTCCTCTAATGCCTTGGGCTGGCAGCAGGAGCAGTTGTTATCTCTTTTAAAAACACCACAACATACTCTGGTATACCAATAGTTTTAGTTTTTGCCTTGGGAACATCTGAAATGAAGTTGAAAGATTTAAACCGAAGGGTAATTCAACCATGGCGACTTTTAAGACTTGTGGGACTTCAACTCCCAGAATTCCCCAGGTCACCTTACCCCTAAATCCCAGGCAAATCAAGCAGGAGATTTTGTTTTGTTTTTAAAGCTGTGTTTCCCAACCTTGATAGATTTAAAACTTCTCTGGCTGGGGAATTCTGGGACTTGAAGTCCATATAGTTGCCAAGGTTGGACAGCCCTGATTTAAATGGAAATGATGGCTGTTCCCATTCTGTGGGTCTCTTCCCAGATCCGGCGGCAATAAATTAAGAATTTGGTTTTTAATATTGTTTTGTAAGGCACCCGGGATTGTGACACACAAGATGGGCAGCCATACAAGTACTTTAGGTCAATAAATATTTACTTAAATATATGAGTGGCTACCATGAAGGGAAGGGGCTCCACCTAGTCTCCAAAGCTCCTGAAGGCAGGAGAAACAGCAACGGATGGAAATTAATCAAGGAGAAAAGCAATTTAGAACTAAGGAGAAATTTCCTAACAGTGAGGACAATTAACCAGTGGAACAACTGGCCACCAGAAGTTCTGGGTGCTACATCACTGGACAGTTTTCAAGAAGAGACCAAACAGACACTGTCTGAAATGGTACAGGTTCTCCTGCTTGAGCAGGAGGCTGGACTAGAAGACCTCCAAGGTCCCTTCCAACTCTGTTATTCTGCTTTTCTTCCTTCCTTCCCTCTTTCTCTTCCTTCCTTCCTTCCCTTCCTCCCTTCCCTCTTTCCCTCCCTCCCCTTCCTCCCTTCCCTCTTTCCTTTCCTCCCTTCCCTCCCTCTTTCCCTTCCTTCCTTCCCTTCCTTCCTTCCCTTCCTCCCTTCCCTTCCCTCTTTCCCTTCCTCCCTCCCTTCCTTCCCTCTTTCCCTCCCTCCCTTCCCTTTCCCTTCCCTTCCTCCCTTCCCTCTTTCCCTTCCCTTCCCTTTCCCTCCCTTCCTCCCTTCCCTCTTTCCCTTCCTCCCTCCCTTCCTTCCCTCTTTCCCTCCCTCCCTTCCCTCTTTCCCTTCCCTTCCCTTTCCCTCCCTTCCTTCCTTCCCTCTTTCCCTCCCTCCCTCCCTTCCCTCTTTCCCTTCCCTTCCTCCCTTCCCTCTTTCCCTTCCTGCCTTCCCTTTCCCTTCCTTCCTTCCTTCCCTCCCTTCCCTCTTTCCCTTCCTTCCTTCCCTTCCCTTCCCTTCCCTTCCCTTCCATCTATTTTAAGTCTTAGTGGCCCAACCAACAAGGAACCAAGACCCAGCCGGCAGCTCTCTATGAACTAAACTCTTGCTGAAAAAACCAATAAGGTCAGTTCTTAAATGTCCACTTGTTATCCAGTTCCTTGCAAGGGAAAAGTTATTTGTAGGTTCTACACACACACAAGAAGAAACGGCAGCACCCACCAGTCTTGACCACATCCTGAGAATACAGGAAGTCCTTGACTCGCACCCACAATTGAGCTCAACATTTCTGTTCTTAAGTGAAACATGTATTGAGTGAGTTTGGGTCCATTTTATGATTTTCCTTGCCCAATTATTAAGGGAATCACTGCAGTGGTTAAACTAGTAACATGGTCGTTAAGTGAATCCATCTTCCCCACTGACTGGGGAATGTTGAGTGCGGAGAAGAGCAACCAAGATAATTAATTGCTCTGCTGTGTTCTGCATTGCTGGGTCACATCTCTCTCTCTTTTTTTTTTTGGCACCCTTTTTCTGCAAAGTCCACGGGGGGAAGCTAGCTTCACTTCACAACATGTACAAATTTATCAGCTGCAATGATTCACTTCACAACTGCGACAAGCAAGGTGGTAAAATGAGACACGCCTCACTTAGCAACATAAATGTTGGGCTCGATTGCCATCGTACGTCAAGGACTCCAAGAACCTATTCCTTCCGTGACGTGTACTACTACTACTACTACTACTACTACTACCACTACTACTACTACTACTATTATTATTATTATTATTATTATTATTATTATTATTAATTATTATTATTATTAATTATTATTATTATTATTATTATTATTATTATTATTATTATTATTAATTATTATTAATTATTATTATTATTATTATTATTATTATTATTATTATTATTATTTATTAAATCTCTCTTAATCCAACTAAATTCCAAATACTTGAATTAAGCAGCTGTTGGGGTGTTCGGCTTCCCTTCAGGGTTGGAAGTCCTTGAAAAGGGAGGAAGCGAGATGGAAATCCAGTTTAGCTGGGATTTTCTTTGACCCAACCCTCCGCTTCCTCTCCATGGAAAAGATTTTCAAGGCTTGTTCCTTTCAACAGATTGTAACAGAGTCAGAAAGGACCTTGGAGGTCATCTAGTCCAAACCCCCTCCCAGGCAAGAGACCTCACATCATTTCTGACAGAGGGCAGTCCAGTCTCTTCTTGAAAGCCTCCAGGGATGAAGCTCCCACCACTTTAATTAATTCAGAATAGAGCTGGAAGGGACCTTGGTGGTCTTCTAGTCCAACCCCCCCCCCCAAGGAGGAGACCCTACACTATTTCAGATTAACAGACAGATTAACAGAGTCGGAAGGGGCTTTGTAGGTCATCTAGTCCAACCCCCTCCCAGGCAAGAGACCCTACACCATTTCTAACAGAGGGCAGTCCAGTCTCTTCCTGAAAGCCTCCAGGGATGAAGCTCCCACAACTTTTGAAGGCAACTTCTGTTCCATAGGTTGATTGTCCTCACTTTCAGAAAATTCTTCCTTATTTCTAGGTTGAATCTCTCCTGGATCAGTTTCCATTCATTATTCCTTGTCTGGCTTTTTTTTAAAAAAAAAAAAACCCTTCCATTTTTTTAATATATATATATATATATGTTCCATATAAGCAGGACTTTACTTATCTGTTGAATTTGCAAGTCACCTGTTTGTAAATGACTCTGCAGGTTTACAGAAAAAAAGCAGTCGTAAACACAAAAATGACTTTGGCAGGAAAGCCAAAATAGTTTAAATCGCTCACAACTCTCGGGGCCTGTCTCTCTAGCTCCGTGTTGCTCAACCCCAAGGCCGGGATGATGGGTGGACTTCAACTCCCAGAATTCCCTACCAGTAGCTGGCTAGGAAATTCTGGGAGTTGAAGTCCACCCATGTAAAGCTTGCTGCCCCCCCCCCCAATCAAAATTCAGGCCCTTGGCAATTGACTCGTATTTATGACGTGCCTGGTGCGGCCTTCTGATGAGCTAAGTCAACGGGGAAGCCATATTCCCTTAACGAACGTGTTACTCACTTAACAACTGCAGCGATCTGCTTAACAACAGTGGGAGAAGGTTGTAAAATGGGGCAAAACTCACTTAACAAATGTCTCGCTTAACAACAGAAATCTGCAGCTCAGTTGTGGTCGTCCATCGAGGACTACCTGTATACTTGCAGTTAGTCCCAGTTTAGTTTAGTTTAGTTTAGTTTAGTTGATTCTCCTTGTACCTCATACAACAAAATCAACCACCAGTGTACATCATGACCATGAAAATAAAACACAAAAACACACATCCTGCACATTCTATACACTGAACTAAAAACCCCTGATATACTGCATTCATATTGCACTAGAATCCAATGGAGTTCCTGCTCTGGGATAGAAGCTGTTTTTCAGCCTGTTTGTCCTTGTTTTTAGTTCAGTTTAGTTTACTTTACTTTACTGTCATTGCACCTCATACATCAAAATTAAATTTCATCTTCGGTGCATACCATGACCATGAAAATAAACACAAATACACATCCTTCACCCTCCACACATTGAATGGAAAACCCCTGATATTGCATCAGTATTGCACTATCATACAATAGAATTCAGCAGAACTCCTGCCCTGGGATAGAAGCTGTTTTTCAGCCTATTTGTCCTTGCTTTTATTATTATCCTGTCCCATCTGCCAGATAGTAATAGTTCACAAAAAAGGGTTCCCAGGATGAGATGGATCTTTGAGAATGTTTTGAACTTCTTTAAGCAGCGGAAGCTCTAAAGCTCTTCCAAAGAGGAGAGAGGGCAACCCAGGATCCTCTGAGGGGCAACGACCTCAACCCTCTGGAGTGACATCCTACCTGCCCCTGTGCAACTGGCAAACCATACAGAGGTGCAGTAAGTTAAGATACTCTCTATGGTGCAGCAGTAGAAGGTCCCCAGCAGTTTTTCATTGTTGTTGTTTCCTGAAAAGCCTCAGGTAGTATAATCTCTGCTAGGTCCTTTTGACCAGGGCTGCAATGTGAGGACCCCCAGGTCAGGTCCTCTTTTATCGTTACACCCAGAAACTTAAAACTGGCCACTTGCTCCACTCAGTCTCTTATCGATAAGCAAGGGCTGGAAGTCTGATCTGCTCTTTCTGTAGTCTACTATAAGCTCCTTGGTCTTTATTGGTGTTGAGGACCGAATTATTGTCTCCACACCACGAAAGCAACCGTTGGTCCACCTCATCTCGGTAGGCAGACTCATCCCACCCACCCCGCCCCCCGCCCCCCGGAGATGAGTCCCACCACTGTCCTATCTACAAATTTACTAGCCTGAGTGGAAATGCAATCATGCACGTAAAAAGTACAGAGTAAGGGACTCAACACGCAACAGCTGGTTTGTGAGGAGGGTGTCTGCACTCTGTCCATGCTCAAAAAATGTTTTCAGTGATTTCCTTTAGGTACCTACCCTTCACCTAAGATTTCATGCCTCAACATCGTACTTCTCCTCCTCCTCCTCCTCTCCTATTGTTTTAATTTTGCACGTTTCTCTCGTTGGCCTTTAATGCCTTGACTGCAAACACCTTGGAGGTTTGCTGGTATGGAAAGTGGTACAGATAAGGAAAATAAATATAGGTGTGTCATTGAACAGACAGGGTAAAAGGTACAGGCTGGCTGGCTGGTGAAGGAAAAGGTCTGATGTAAGGATTTGACTCATCTCCGCTTCAAAATTGTGACTTTCTCGTTCTTTTAAACAGAAACCCAGCTCTTAATACCAGCAAGTTCTGACCAAATCCTCATTTTGTAACAACTATCATCGTTTTGTCATTTGGACACACTATACAAGAGAGTGTAGGATCTCCAACTTGAGCAGGGCAGGGGGCTGGACTAGAAGACCTCCAAAATCCCTTCCAGCTCTATTCTGATTCTGATTCTATACAGGTAGGCCTTGACATACAATTAGCAACTGGTATTTATTTATTTAGTGCAGGGGTCCCCAAACTTGGCCACTTTAAGACTTGTGGACTTCAACTCCCAGAATTCCTCAGCCAGCATTCTGGGAGTTGAAGTCCACAAGTCTTAAAGTTGCCACGTTTGGAGACCTCTGATTTAGTGCACGGCACATCACAGCTAGCAATACAGAAGATAGAATAACAGAATTGGACCTCCAGTCCAATATGTATTAACATTTCAGCTTGATTAGCCCAACTCAATAAAATACCAATGTCAAAAAGATCCATATTCAAATATCCCTCGACCACAATTTCTGTTGCTAAGCAAAACGCTTAAGTGAGTTTCGCCCCATTTTATGTCCCTGCCACCATTGTTAAGTAAATCACTGCAGTTTCTTAAGTTGTTAAATGAATCTGGTTGCCATATTGTTTTTGCTTGTCAGAAGGTCACAAAAGGGGATCCCCGTGTCCCCCAGAGATGCTGCAACTTTCATAAATACAAGTCAGTTGACAAGCGGCTGAATTTTGATCCCATGACCATGGGAATGCTGCAATGGCCTTAAAACTTGTGTTAAACTTCTCACCTTTTACTTAGATAGACTTGTGCAACTTTGGCAACTTTTAAGACCTGTGGACTTCAAACTCCCAGAATCCCCTTGCTTGCTGGGGAATTCTGGGAATTGAACTCATCAAGATGCAGAATTCCCCAGCTTGCATTCTGGGAGTTGAAGTCCACAAAGTTGTGTTCAATTTCTCACCTTCTCTTTAGACCAGGGCTGTCCAACCGTGGCAACTTTTGACCCGTGGATTTCAACTCCCATAATCCCCCTGCTTCAGATGGTTAGAGAGCCATGGATGAAGCCAGATGCAACAACAGGGACCCTGAATATGGACTCTGGGGATGACCCACATTTTCATCATTGGCAGCATCACAAACCCTTCCCGTTGGAAGTTTAGCTAAAGTAACTTTTTTTTCACCCTTTTGCAGGGCTTTTCAGGGCATTGGTGAACAGATGAGTGAGCCAGAATCTTTGCCTGAAGCTGTGCCACTTAAGGACTTTTGACGGGCACACAGCAAAATGCCAGATTCACTGGAGCAAGCGCGGAAAATTTAGAAGGAATGTCACTTTACATCGAAACAAAGGATGGAGAAAAGGGAGGAAGGGAAGGTTCCTTCGGGAGGGCGGCCTACCGCCACGGGGACACTCCTGCTGCCCGCTTGAATCAGGGAAACATACCTAGGTGAAATCCGGCGCTTTAGCCAAATGCAAATTCTGTTTGCGAGGAACTCCTGCAAAAGTGAAGAGGGGGAGTTAGGATGTGACTGTAACGTTGTCGCTTGTATCCTAACTATTTATATGGACTGTTTCCTAGTATGATTTGATTGCTTATTGTACCCTGTGACTCTCATTACGTGTTGGACCTGATGATTCTTGACTCTTAGCAAATGTATTTTCTTTTATACACACTGACAGCATTTGCACCAAAGACAAATTCCTTGTGTGTCCAATCACACTTGGCCAATAAAAAGAATTCTATTCTATTCCTTATTCTATTCTTATTCCTCTTTTCTAGTTTCCATTCCATTCCATTATTCTATTCTATTCTAATTCTATTCTAATTCTATTCTTATTTCCTACTTCCTCTTTTCTCTTCTCTTCTTATTTTCTATTATTTCCTATTATATCCTCCTCTATCTTAGTTTCTCTTCTATCCTAGTTTCTATTCTTTTCTATTCTTTTCTCTATTCTATTATTCTATTCTGAGCAGAGGAAGGCAGCCAGGCCTTGCGCCATTTCTTTATTATTGCATGCCTGATGTGTGTGTGTGTGTGTATGATCATAGAACGCAACTTGCAATGCTGAAAATGAAGTGAAATGGAAACGCTGCAATTAAAAACCAATTAAAAATGAAAGCAAACAGAAATGATAAGAGGGAAGGGAGGTGTTTTGGAAAATTCCTGCAGGCTGGAAGAAGACGGGTGGGATCTTTAGTGCTCTCTGAGCTGGGTGGGTTTCTTGCAGCAGCATCAGTGCTAGAAGGGAGGGGGTTTGCAAAGAGGGAGGGGGGAGGGGGGAGGAAGAGGAAGATTACTGTGGGCTCTTTGATGCTCTCTGAGTTTGGTTCTTTTCTTGCAGACGTTTCATGACCCAACTAGGTAACATCATCAGTGCCAGAAGGGAGAGGAGGAGGAGGACGATGACTGTGGGGTCCTTGGTGCTCTCTGAGCTTGGCTGTTTTCTTGCAGATGTTTCATAATCCAACTAGGTAACATCATCAGCCCTAAAAAGGAGTTGAGTTTGCTCCCTGTTGATATATAGTGGCTACAGCAAAAAGCCCCCTAATCAAGGAACTATCAAGAAGAAAACAAATCTTATAGCAACACTGACATGGCAAGCTATGAGATATGCTGGCTGTGGAATTCTGGGAGTTGAAGTCCACAGGTCTTAAAGTCGCCAAGTTTGGAGACACCCCCCCCCCCAGCCCCAGGCTCTTCTCTTTGAAAAAAAAAGGACAAGAACATTTCCCCCTTCATGGCATGTTGCTTTTTGTGGTGGAGGAAGCTTAACGAAGCCTCTGGGGTGGCAAGGGAGCTGGGCACGGAGGCCTCTGAACTCCCAGGTCGCTCAGAAGCTGCATTCCAAGTACACACGGCAGCCTGGCTAATTTCCTCCTTCAGGGTGATGCGAAAAGTCTTTTGATCCTGGTTGGAGTGTCTTTCTGGCCTTACCTGAGCAACCTGTTCAGGCTGCACTTGTCTGTGTATTTATCACCCTACCAGTGGCTGGCTTCCTCATGTATGCTCCCTGGCCTTCTTTTGGGCCTTGGCCCTGTGCCTGGATTATTTATGGATTTAATGCACACCCTGCCTTTACTGTCTTTACAAATAAGGTGGTGACCCCTATCTGGCACACCTCCTTCCTCCAGTTCTCCCCACGACAACAACCTTGTGAGGTGGGTTGGGCTGAGAGGAAAAAGGCTGGCTAAAAGTCACCCACTTTGCTTCCATACCCAAGGCAGGACGAGAACTCATCGTCTCCTGGTGATTGGCAAAGTCAACTAGCCAGCTTTTGTGCCTAAGGCGGGACTAGAACTCTCAGTTGCCTGGTTGGCCCAAAATCACCCAGTCGGCTTTCATGCTTAAGGCGGGACTAGAACTCCCAGTCTCCTGGTGGTTGGCTGAAAGTCATCCAGCTGCCTTTCATGGCTAAGGCAGAACTAGAATTCACCATTTCCTGGTGGTTGGCCCAAAGTTACCTAGCCGGTTTCATGTTTAAAGCGGGACTGGAACTCAGCACCTCCTGCTTTCTTTAAGGCTGGTATGTTAATCACTAGACCAACCTGGCCCTCTATTTTACCCCTTATACGACTATAAGGAAATCATAAGACGGCCCTGTGCAAAAACCTAGTAAAATAGAAAATAGTTCTTCTTAAACACATACCTTTGGAATACATCTAAAAGTAAGATATCGCAGAAAGCAAATTATTTTTCACCCAGAGCAAGCGTGACTTAGAACCAAGGGGGAGCACTATTTAAGCAGCAAATTAATGGAATCTGCTGTATAATTAAAGCCATTATTTTGAAACGATCAAAAGAAAACTATTTGGCAAACTGTTGGCATCACAGTGGAAAGGTAACCCTGAGTTGTCTATTTAACGTATAAATGGGGGGCAAAAAACACCCCTTGGGATTTTTCTTTTAAGCACCACTCCAAAAGCTGTTGCCAAAAGGAACCTGAAAGAAGAACCAGCCAGAACTCCTTATGAGGGCATCTAATTTTAAAAATTAAACAGGATTGTTCAAATTAGGTCAGTGTTTCTCAAAACCTAGACTGCTTTAAGATGTAATTCCAGGAGTTGAAGTCCACATATCTTAAAGCAGTCCAGGTTTGGAAAAACACTGATCTGAAAATAGAAAAAGGAGCCTAAGGAAGGAAGGAAAGTTACCTTGATATTTTTCTTCTCCATGTTGAATTTATTTAGAAAGTCACATCCTGCTGAATTCTGCCCCACATGCTGAGCCAATTAAAGGGGCTTTTGCTGTTAAAACACACATCGTTCCAGATCTCCAGAATTTGCCTTGACATTATTATTATTGTTGTTGTTGTTTTAACACCACAGCAAAGGCTGTAAGTGAAATAAGCCGAAAGGTTATACAGTCTTATCGTACACCTCTATTGCCCAGGAGAAAAACATATATAGGGAGGAGGAGAGGTTTGGAGTCAAAACACAAATCCTGTTTTTATTCTGTCTGAAAGAAACAAGCATCAACTTTCTCACATTTCCCCCCGCTGGTAACAAAATTCCCAAGACAAGATGGCCAAAATACCATTGGGTTTCTATCGATGACGTGGGCTGTAAAAACAGGCAAAAACTCCTGGATAGACAGCACGTGCATACCCAACTGCCATGAGCCACAGATTTCTGTTCTGTTTTTAATTCTTGCTTTCTCTCATTATCACCCAGCAAACACAAATTGCAAAGCAGGAAATAGGAGGGAAATTGGGTTGGGGGAGGAATAATCTTTTTTTTTGCCATTCAGGTCAAGGTGAGATACTTGGGGTGTTTGGCCTTCCCTTTTCAGGAGACAAACTCCTGCCAGGTGCAAAGCTAGAACAAGGTAATTGCAGAGCTCAGGATTTATAATTTGAAAGTGGGGAAGGAAGGTTAAAGGTTTGTTTTTTTCAAGCCATGGTATACCTTGTGGTGAGGTGGGCAGCAAATAAATTTAATTCTCTCTATATAAAAGTGAAATACCCCTCACGCATCATCACAAAATCTCCACAACCGTAAAGCTTACAAACTTGAAATTTGCATGTATGATCCTCTTGGCTTCCAGGTGCTTACTTGGAAAGGATTTTTCGAAATGACCACCAGAGCATTAATATTTCCTATATTATTATTAACACGCTCTGATGCTAAGGAGTTCTACTCCCCCTCCCCACCTGAGAAGAAATCTCTTCCAAATGCAAAACACAAGCAGAGGAGTTTCAGTTTCAGAGCACCGAGCAGCTTTAGTACAGAACAGTTGAACTAAGCCACACCCAGGCTCCTTGCTCACAGCAAATACCGTTTCAGTTTCCAAACAGCCCTCAACTCTCTCTCATACTAACAGGATGCTAGCCAGATGAATACCGACAGATGCTAGTGGATAGTGGTGGATTTTTCTCCCCTTATTTTATTCCCCCAAAAGTAAGCCCCATCACAGTTTTGTAGTGAAGCACGGGTATCGAGCTAGTACATAAATGCATACGTCTTCTATTGTCCTTTTCTTCTGAACAGCTTCAGCTGGACAATGGAAGAAGTTATTGATTGATTGATTCAATTTATTTGCTTCCCATCTCACCACAAGATGTTCCCCATGTTCCTGGAAGGACAAAGGATTAGAATTTAAAACAGGGGTGACCCAATCTTAGCAACTTTTAAGACCTGCGGACTTCAATTCCCAGAATTCCCCAGCCAGCCAATTCTGGGAGTTGAAGTCCACAGAGGTATTAAAAAGTTGCCAAGGATGGACCACCCCTGCCAGGGAGGTTATCAATACTCAGTTAAGTGTCGGTACAGAAGCAAGGAGAATGGGATTATTCCAGGAGGGTGACTGATTTAGCCAAGACAAGGTCGACTGGAAAGTCTGTATTCTATTCTGATCTCCTTGGAGGTATAAAGGCTTGGATTTTGCTTGTTTCTGAGGCCAAAAGTTGGCTCTGTCCCAGAAACATACCTCATTCCTGCAGCAAAGATCTACCTTTAGAAGACATGCATGTAACCAGGAAAGAGCTACGGAATAAAATACAGTTTTTATTTCCAAAAAAAAAAAAGAGAGAAAAGGCACCTAGAAGTGTTGGTCAAGAAAAATACCGTATTTTTTTACTTTAAGTAGCAAGAGCCAGTTTAGAACAGTGGTGAAGGCACCAGGCTACAAAGCAGGAGGTGATGAGTTCTAATCCTGCCTTAGGTATGCAAGCCAGCTGGGAGACTTTGGGCCAATCACTGGGAGATGGTGAGTTCGAGTCCTACCTTAGAATGAAAGCCAGCGAGATGACTTTGGGCCAGTCCCTCTCTCTCAGCCCAATTCATCTCACAGGGTGGTTGTAGAGGGGAAAACAGGAAGATTAAGGGACACAGAACAGATTTGGAAGGGACCTTGGGAGGTCTTCTAGTCTAACCCCCTGCTTGAGCAGGAGAGTCTATATCATTTCAGACCAACCAGTCTCTTCTTAAAAGTGTCCAGAGTATTGATTATGTTCATCATCTTGAGTTATTTGAAAAAGCAATACTGGTAGGATGGATGGTAGATGGATGGCTGGATGGAAGGAAGGAAGGATAACAAAATGGAAGGGACCTTTGGGGGTCTTCTAGTCCAATCCCCTGAAGGTGACCCTACCATTCCAGACAAATGGTCATCTAATCTCTTCTTAAAAGCCTCCAGAGATGAGGAGGGAGGGAGGGAGGAAGGAAGGAAGCCAGCCAGTCAGCCAGGGTAGCAAAATGACAGCTGACCAATGTCCACATGCCTCCAGGCGATGCTCTCCTTGAATCAAATGGTCAGAAACCCAGCGTCCTGTTTGCTCTGGACGCTTGCACAGGCAGCAAAGGAAATGTCGAGACAAATGTGGTAGCCCAAGCGAAAAAGCACGTACAATCTGGAAAGCCCATTTAAAAGTCTGAAAAATTCAGCCATGGGCGCACTGGGATTTTGTGAGGAACAGAGAGAATGCCAGTGCAGCGCTTGGCTGTGTAAATTAAAAACCTGGTGGACTTTCCCACCCTCCTTATGTTCAAATATCGTATGATTGAAACGCAGTGAGTTCACCCACGTAGTTCACCTCGCCCAGGCATTCTGGACAGATGTTAAGGGGGATTCCCTCATGTGGCATACAGGCCAGCTGTGAAGTCTACCATTTGTCCTTCCCAGATGGTGATGCCCATCATGGAGATGGTTTTAAAAGAAGAGAGACCAAATCTACGAAGGAGAAAAATGGGAGGTCAATAGCAACCATGAATGGTGGCTGTATGGTACCAGAACTAGAGTGGTAGCACTTGGTGTCTGAGACAGTAAGGACCCCAAGGAAAATGGTGCTCATCCTCTCAGGTCCTCTTAGATAGAGCAGGGATGTCCAACCTTGGCAATTTCAAGATTTGTGGACTTCAACTCCCAGAATCCCCCAGCTGTTGGCAGCTTAAAAATTTGTGGACTTCAACTCCCAGAATTCCTCAGCCAGCAGGGCTATCCAACCTTGGCAACTTCAAGACTTGTGGACTTCAACTCCCAGAATTCCTCAGCCAGCAGAGGTATCCAATCTTGGCAGCTTCAAAAATCTATGGATTTCAACTCCCAGAATCCCCCAGGCTGGGGAATTCTGGGAGCTGACATCCATAAGTCTTGAAGTTGCCACGGTTGGACGCCCCTATTATACGGATACCTGGCCTGCCAAAGCTGAAACAGATCCTGGTTTAGGTCACATTAGGTCTGAACTGGTATCACTCTTCTGTAAAACAGGTTAAGGGATGCAGAGATTACAAATGACTCACCCTCGTAACAAAAGTATGTTTTCTTGCAGAATTTATATCTGTGTTTGCTCGAGCCAAGCGTTATGCAAGTTGATTACTCATTGCCACCAGGAGATCTGCATCTCATTTGAAAGAGAGAGGGAGGGAGGGAGAAGGAGAAAGAGAGGGAGAGGGAGAGGGAGACAGAGACTAATGCAAAACGAAAAGGAGCAGATAACAATTCCGGCTACAATCCAGATTTGTCGTTTCTTCTCCTGATGCCCTGGGAGCATCCTCTCTCAAAACCATCATTCCAGCAGATCTTCATGGGCTTCGCCTTGACCAGCTACCCATCCGTGGTGGCCCGAAAGTTGAGAATCCTGCCTCTGAGCAGAGCCACAACCTTAGACCTGAAGTTCTTGCAACCAAGAGAGCATAGCTGATGCAAATCCACGTTGAGAAAATTCATTACAACCTTTCAGTCAGAAACCAGAACAACCATCCAGCAGTCATCAAGATCCAACCAAGGAAACACCAACTCAGACCAAAAAAAATCCAACGGAAAACAGCTGTAGTCAAGGAACTACCAAGAAGAAAATAACACTGATAGGGCAAGCTATGATATGTATGAACAGAGAGCAAGTCTCACTCCCTTCTAGCATTGATGATGTTACCTAGTTGGGTCATGAAACGTTTGCAAGAAAACAATCAGGCTCAGAGAGCACCAAGGACCCCAGTCCTTTTCCTCCTCCTCTTCCTCCAAAACCACCCCTCCCTTCTAGCACTATGATGTTACCTAATTGGGTGATGAAATGTCCGTCCGCGAGAAAACCTCCAAGCTCAAAGACCACCAAGGACCCCACCATTCAACCCTGAGGTACAAATATTCTCTTTTATTGAGACTGATAGTTTAATTTTTAGTGCCTCGACCAGGGCCACCCATCACACAGAACAATAACATGGGTTGTTGGGTTCTAGCTAAATCGGTGTGGTTTGTGAATCACCCGGCTATTGTGGCTTACAAACATTAAATTCACAACAAGAGTGTTTATCTATAAAGCGGAGCCACTTGGCATAATCAATAGGCCATGGCTAATAAACATGGAACAGTAAGCATGACATGGGAACTCATTCCACTTGGAAGTAAAGAGTGGTCAGGGAACTTCTGTTTAAATCATGGGGGATCCAACCTTGGCAACTTTAAGACCTGTGGACTTCAACTCCCATAATTCCCCAGCTGGCCAAGGAGGCTGAAATACACAGGTCTTAAAGTTGCCAAGGTTGGCCATTCCTGGTTTGAACACTTTGCTCTTATCAGGATCCTAAGAGGATTCTGGCCTATCAATCCTGATCACCTGAAACAACTGAATGAAAAACTGCTGGTGACCTTCTAGCGCTGCACCAGAAAGAGTACCTTAACTTACTGAACCTGTGTGTGGTTTGACAATTGCACAGGGGCAGATAGGACAGCGCTCCAGAGGGTTAAGGTCACTGCCCCTCAGAGGATCATTGGTTGCCCTCTCCCCTCTTTGGAAGAGCTTTATAGCTCCCGCTGCCTTAAGAAAGTTCAAAACATCCTCAAAGATCCATCTCATCCTGGGCACCCCCTTTTTTTTGAACTATTACCATCTGGCAGACGGTACAGGACAATAATAAAACCAAGGGCAAATAGGCTGAAAAACAGCTTCTATCCCAGGGCAGGAGCTCTTTTGAATTCTACTGTATAATAGTGCAATATCAATGCAGTATCAGGGGTTTTCAATTAAATGTGTGGAGTGTGAAGGATGTGTGTTTGTGTTTATTTTCACAGTCATAATGCACACTGAAGATGGTATTTAATTTTGTTGTACGAGGTGCAGTGACAATAAAGTAAAGTAAAGGGTAAGTTGTAATTGCTTCTAAATGGCCAGATAGAAAAGATTTAATACATCTTAGGCCATTTGTGCGCATATGCCCACTTGGGTTAAGATGAAAAGAACTGGCATGCTTTAGTGCATTTATGCCAGGGCAGGCAGCGGATTATCTGCAAGCCTTGGGCACAGGGCTGCTGCTAAATCAGGCCATAACCCAACTGGTAGAGCCTTTGCTTAATCCTGGCTTTATATTACACCTGACTGGGCACCTGACAAGTACAGCTGGAGGCTGAGTTCACCTTAGTGAGTAGTATTTAGGGCAGCATCCTGCTCCACTGCCATTTCCTGCTTTGGACAATCAGGAATATCTTGTTGGAAAGTCCCAGGGCCTTGCTCAGATCACAGGTAATCCTCGACTTACGACCACAACAGAACCCAAAATTTCCACTGCTAAACAAGACAGCTCTTAAGCGGGGGTTTGCCTCATGTTATGACGTGAATCATCAAGTGGATCGCTGCAATCGTTAAACGAATCCTTTGACTGATTTAAGTAAATCTGTCTTTCTCCGTTGACTTTGCTGGTTGGAAGGTTGCAAATAGTGACCCCACGACCCTGGGACAAGCAACTGTCATAAATACATGTGCCCGAATTTTGATCACGCGATCGTGGGGAATGCTACAATGGTCGTTAAGTGTGAACAATTGGTCGTCAGTCAGTCCCTTTTTTCAGGGCCGCTGTAGATTTGAACTGTCGCTAAATGAAGGGTTATAAGTCAAGAGCTACCTCAATTTGTCAGTGGTACCAAGACCTCAGTCTTATCTATGTGGAAAGTCAGCAATTTATCCAGGGCAACTGCTGTCCTGCAGCTACATAATATATCCCAAAAGTTAAATGGAATCTTCTATCTCCAGCAGACCAAGGCCCTTTAAAATAGGTGTGGCTGCTCCCAACCTCTCCGATGCTATGAACAGATTCTTTTATTTCCCTGGAGCAGGAAATGAACTGACCTGAAAATGAAATGCAGCTAAGTCAACTCGGAGCTTATCGAAAAAAGAAAAAGGGAAAGAAAAATAAAAGAAACAAGGTAAACAGGGGCTGGGCTCCTAGCGGGCATATGGACCGTTTGGGAAGGAGGACCAGGGTGGGGCGCCTGGCCAACGTTCAGAAGGAAACCATCTGCCAGCCCACAGCTACTTCGGCTTTACACAGAGGCCTCCTGTTCCGGAGGAGGACTGAATTGCCCAATGGACAATCAGGGTGGAACCTGCAAAGTTCACCAAGTCCCAGCCAATTCGCACAACCCTGTGGCGTGTCGACTCAAGAGCGTGAATGGAAGCTCATGTCCCACCGCTGAACCAAAGCGGGCAAGAGCGAATGCCAAGGTACCTTCAACCAAGAAATCAGCCTTATGTCAGGGCTCCGATAATGTACCCCATTCGAATCGTAAGTCTCTAGCCGCATCTCTGAGAGTTTAAAAAGAATCATTTATCAGGCGTGATCATGTCGGCGTTACCTGGGTGCAGCCGACTCTAAGACCCATCACTCATGTTCCCCTTGACCGTGGTCTTCCCCCCACCCCCTGGATGTATATTCTCCAATGGGACACATCCATAGCCCAGAGTCATCAATCATGCTCTCCAGGAATAATCTTGCGTGCCAGAAGCTTCGGCTGCCAAGCCATTATCTATGAAGCATTCAAGGAATGCACTACTTCCCCCACTCCCTTTTTGCTGTCAACTCTAAAAGACCAGAGAAATATTTTTGAGTTGATACCTTGGTGTATACCAAAGGGGGGTGAACAATGATGGCACCTTTAGGCCCAGCAGACTTCAACTCCCAGAATTCCTGAGCCAGCCAATATTCTGGGAGTTGGAAGCCCTCCGGGCCTACAGGTGCCTTCGTTGAGGTATACAGGCAGGCTTTAACTTAACTGAGGTCATGCTCCTGGTGGAGACTGACTCCGAGGGAGAGGAAGAACAGCCGACAGGGAGTGGAAGTATGGTTGTGAGGAGGCTGGGGAAGGGCAGAGGCCGGCTGAGCAATCAGGCCCATCCCCTCTCCATCCTAGGACACGCAGGGAGGAGAGGATCAGGGAGAGACATGGTCTACTGGGGAGGAGAGGGCCTTGATCCTCTTCATGGGCTGCAGCTGTGACAACTGCATAAGTGGACAGACATGCGTATGGGCTGGAAACAAAGTGTGGAAATATCTCTAGTTTATGGTTCCTCTCTGAGTTTGGCATCCTTCCCAGTTGTGTGTTCTGTTATCTGTGGACGTCCTCCAGCCCTTATCTTGCCTGGTTTGTGTAGCTTTTTTCCTTCTTCTTGTAACTGTTTGTGTGGGAGTTTTTTGTCTTCCCTCAAGAATATTCGGAGCTTGGAAGCCAAGTGAAGGAATAAAAGGGGCTTCACCTGTTTTCTGTGACTGTGTTTGTATTGTATCCCACACCCTGGGTCATCACAACTGAGCCCAAAACTTCCCCCGTTAAGCAAGACAGTTCAATGAGTTTCCCCCCCATTTTACAACTTTCCTTGCCATGTTTATTAAGTGGATCACTTAGTCATATAGTTGTTAGGGAATCTGGCTGCCCCACTGCTTGACATGAGGTCACAAAAGGGGATCTTATTGCATGGACGGGCGGGGGAACCCAAAATTTCTGTTGCTAAGTGAGAAGCCTGTTCAGTGAGGTTTTACCCCATTTTACGACCTTTCTCGCCACCCGTTAAGTGAATCACTGCCACCGCTCAGTTGGTAACCCAGTTGTTAAACGAATCCGGCTTCCCCCGTGGACGTTGCTAGTCAGAAAGGTCGCAAAAGGGGATCATGTGGCACACCCCCACCCCTCCCTGGGATGCTGCAGCCGTCAGTCGTAAGTGTGAAAAATGGCCCTCAGACACTTCCTTTCAGCACCGCTCTGTTCCAACTGTTGCTAAACAGATGGCCATAAAATAGAGGAACGAGCCATCGTGAGGTTTTGAACATAGAAAAAGGGCTGGTTTTTAAACCGTCCTGGAAATTCTCCGCGAGGGAAACCGTAAGCTTCTTCCTCACAATGAGAAGGCCCACGAAAACACAGGGGCGAGTCTCGCTTCTCAGTCGCAGACAACATCATCCTCTCCAGATGCTGAGAGAAACTACAGAATGCCACGGAACAAAGAGCCTATTTCTCCCTCAAATTAAAAGCCATGGCAACCCAACAGCTCTACTCTTTAAGATCTCTCTGCATGCCTCAACGATCACCACCCTAGTGGCTAGGGCTGGCTGGCTTACAGGCAGGAACATGGTAGGATCCATGGCAGTGGTGAAATTCAATTTTTTCTTTTTTAACTACTGGGTCTGTGGGCCTGGCTTGGTGGGCGTGGCAGGGGAAGGATTCTGTAAAATCTCCACTCAAACGTAGTATTTGCTGGTTCTCTGGACCACTCAAAATTTCTGCTACCGGTTCTCCAGAACTGGTTAGAACCTGCTGAATACCCACCTCTGGATGTTGGTGATTTTCTTGCAGACATTTTCATGACCCAACTAGGGAACATCATCAGGGGGTTGGGTTACTTAGTGGGGTTATGAAATGACTATCAAAAAACAACTAAGCTTAGAAGGACCCCCACGGTCTTCCTCTTCCTCTACTCTGCCAACACCACCACCCTTCTAACACTGAGGGTGTTACCTAGTTGGATCATGAGATGTCTGCAAGAAAACCCCCAAGCCCAGGAAGCACAGTCGTCCTTCCTCTCTTCTAGCATGGATGGTGTTATCTAGTTGGGTCATGGAATGACTGCCAGAAAACAACCAAGAACCCCAGACTTCTCCTCCTCGCCCCCACAACTGCCTCTTCCATCTATCACTGATGATGTTCCCTAGTTGGGTCATGAAACGTCTGCAAGAAAATAACCCAGCTCAGAGAGCATCAAGGACCCAGCTATCTTCCTCTTCTCCTTCCTTCCTTCCTTCTTTTCTTTCTTTCTTCCTTCCTTCCTTCCTTCTTTCCTCCCTTCTTTCCTTCCTTCCTTCCTCCCTCCCTCCCTCCCTCCTTTCCTTCCTTCCTTCCCTGATGATGTTCCTTGTTGGGTCATGAAACGTCTGCAAGAAAAGAACCCATCTCGGAGAGCACCAAGGACCCCCACAGTCTTTCAACTCCTATACCTCCCAAACCCCTCTTCTTCCAGCACTGATGATGTTACCTAGCTGGGTCATGAAATGTCTGCAAGAAAACAACCAAGCTAAGAGAGCACCAAGGTCTTCCTCCTCCTCTCCCTCTACCCCCCTTTGGCACTGATGTTGTTCCCTAGTTGGGTAATGAAATGTCTGCAAAAGAAGAGCACGCTCAGAGAACACCAGGACTCCACAAACCTCCTCCCTCTCTTCTAGCATGGATGGTGTTACTTAGCTTGGTCATGAAAACCTCTGCAAGAAAACCAAGCTCAGAGAGCACTAAGGACTGTGCTGTCCTCCTCCTCCTCCCTTCCCCTCCCTCCCTCTCTCCCAGCATGGATGGTGTTACCTAGTTGGGTCACGAAACAATCAAGCCCAGAGAGCATCGAGAAGCCCACAGGGCAACCCTGAGCTACAAATATTCTCACCTGTTGGTACAACCGTCCACTTCTTTCAACAAAGACAACCAGCACAGAATAGCCAAGGTTCTTACAGTATCCTTGTCAGGCTTGCATTTCCAATTCGACATGTCCTTTAAACCCAAATGGGACCCTCACTCTCCTGCTTGCTGGCCAGTTGGAGGGGGCAAACTGTGCAGATATGAGATATGCCAAACTTTAATAAATATCCTAACCCCGTTTTTGGGCCACAGAACTGAAATTAATTTTTAAAAATGCTGCTCTACTGAATGTCCTGGACATCTGAAGGCCTTCGGCTGTACCAGCTGCGGTGTTTTAAGTTGGGATGAACAGACCGGGATCAATACAGGTAGTCCTTGACTTATAACAGTTAGTGACTGTTCAAAGTTACAACGGCAGAACAAAAAAAAAAGGGAGCACTTTTTTACATGTACAACCGTTGCACCATCCCCACGTCATGTGCAGGTCATGTGATCAAAATTCAGGTGCTTGGCAAACCGGCTCCTACTTGTGACCATTGCTGTATGTGATCGCGTTTTGCGACTGTCAGACCAACCAAGTCAATGGGGTATAGCCAATTCATGGGATTTACAGGGAAGGTTCTATAAAAGTTATTATCACAGAAAAAACAGATCATCAAACCTTGGGGAAAAACCTCCTCTGTACTTGAGACACCAACAATGAAATCTAAGAGCAGACTGCTGCTTACATTTGCAGTGTTTGTAAACATTTTCTCGCCTAGAAAAGCACTACAATAATACACAGTTGAGTAAGTCTGAAGACCTCATGCAAACATTCATAATAAACACAGGGATATTTTGGATGATTCTGCCTCTCGCTCTGCCTTCCCCTACACACATTCTTTGTCATGAAGGGTCATTGGAAAGATAAAATCTTGGGTCAGCCAAAGAACTACATTCAAAGTTTCAAAGAAACTGAAAAGAATCTTTAAAGTGCTAAGATTTATCAACAAATTACCAGGGGATTAGAATCTATTTCCGTACATGCAAGAAACAGATAGCAAGATGTAAGTATTCGATGTACAGAAAATGGAAAAAAAGAAAAAAAGACAGTAGAAGCAATAAATAGGCTTTATTTAACACAATAAACAAGGGGAAGCAATAAATAGAAATAGCTTTTCTATTTCACGGCTCTGCTTTTAATTGTCGGACATTTCTCCCCTCCACTTTTTATTATATTATGTGGCCCAGTCACTGCATCACACTCAGATAGCCGGCATAAAAATTAGATAAATAAATAAGTGAACAAATAAATAAATCTAAGAAGTAGCATGTAGCATTTTTGGGTGAAGCAGGCAAGAAACAGGATGGTATCAAATGTTTGGAGAGTCTAAATCAGGGGTGTGCAATCTTGGCAATTTTAAGATGTGTGGACTTTAACTCCCAGAATTCCCCAGCCAGCCATGGCTGACTGGAGCATTCCGGAGTTGAGGTCCGCAGGTCTTAAAGGTTGCCAAAGTTGAACACCCCTGGCCTAAATAAAGAGGCAAGGCCTGAATAATATTCCTATTCTATACACTGGATTTTGAGTGTATCACAGTGGTACAGAATGGTGGATTTTCTAATCACTGGAAAAGACAATTGAGGCTAAATTCAAAGATCTACTTCCTTTAAAATATTTATCAGGTTCAAGACGATATACTGAAAATTTTGCTAAAACGTTAAGTATTTCTTTAAAGGGCATTTCGATGTAACTTGAGTCTTTTACAGGTAGTCCTTAACTTATGGCCCCAATGGAGCCCAAAATTTCTGTCGTTAAGTGAGGCATTCATTAAGTGAACTCTGAGGCATTTTACAACCTTTCTTATCACGGCTGTTAAGTGGAATCACAGCAGCTCAGTTAGTCACACGGGGGTTAGGGGAATCTGGCTTCCTTACAGACTCTGCTTGTCAGACGGTCGCAAAAGGGGATTGCGTGACCTCAGCAGACTGCGACTGTCATAAATATGAACCAGCTACAAAAGCAGTTGAAATCCCCCCCCCAATATATATTTTTATTGTTTACAACTATAAATGCAAAACACAGTATAGCCATTTTGAAATTACTGTGCCATACATACCAAAGGTGTAGTCAAACCCATTATCGTTTCTATTATTGGTACAATATTTACATTTTGCTTCCAATCCTAGCTGCTTTTATTTCGCCCTTCCCCTCTTTTTTACAGCCAGAGACAAATACTTGTTCCAAGTATTGTAATCTTCTGAATCCCCCTTATTTTTCATGTCTAAAGTTAGTCTATCAGATTCTGCACATCCCATTATTTTCCTTTTTCTCTCTCCTTTCGGTGGTATATTTTGATTTTTCCAATACTGTGCGTAAACCATTCTTGCCACTGTCAATACGTGTATTATTAAATATGTTGTACCTTTACTATGGCCTTCTGTCATTATTCCCAACAGGAATAATTCTGGCGTAAATTGGATGCGTTCTCCCACCATTTGCTCTACCCATGCCTGTATCAATCTCCAATACTGTCTTGCACGGTTACATACATGTCCACCACATTTGGTAAAATGTACCCGGTAAATCCTTGCACTTCCAGCATTTTGGTGATAAGATTTTGTACATTTTAGTGAGCCTTGCTGAGGGGAAGATGCTAGGCTACCGGAGACTAAGGCATATGAAGAACGACTGCAGGAACTGTGCTTGGCTAGTCTAGTGAAGAGAAGGACCGGGGGGACAGGAGAGCAGCCTTCCAATATTTGAGAGGCTGCTCCAGAGAGGAGGAAGGGATCAAGCTATTTTCCAAAGCCCCCAAAGGCCAGACAAGGAACAATGGATGGAAAATGATCAAGGAGAGATTCAACCTGGAAATAAGGAGAAATTTTCAATGAGAACAATCATTTGCAGGGGGCTGGGCTAGATGACCTACAAGGTCCCTTCTAACTCTGATTATCTGTTATCTGTTACCTGTAGAACATCTTATATAAATGTTCCTTATAGATCATCTGACTCATGCAATGGTGGTAAGCATGAAAAATGTGCCTTTCGGTGCCTTTGCAAATTCAAATAAATAAAAAAAAATCAAACTGTTAAGTCAAGGACTACCCTATAATCATAGTGTGGGTGCACCTGAATACTTTACTTCAACCTTATGTACAAGGTAGTCCTCGATGTACGACCACAATGGAGCCCAACATTTCTATTGTTAAGCGGGACAGTTAAGTGAGCGTTGGCCCATTTTACAGCTTTTCTTGCCACTGTCATTAAGTAAACACACTGCGGCCGGTAAGTTAGTAACCTGGTTGCCAGGCTGCAAAAGGGGATAATGTGATCCTGGGACACTGCGATCGTCATAAATATGAACCAGTTGCATCCGAATTTTGATCATGTGAACGTGGAGATACTGCAACGATTGTAACTGTGAAAAACGGCCCCAAGTCACATTTTTTTCAGTGCTGCGTTGTAACTTTGAACAGTCACTAAACAAACTGTTGTAAGTCAAGGACTACCCATATTAGGGTTAAAAGCACCACCCACCGCCAAATAATAATATAGTACAGGTAGTCCTTGACTTACAACCATTCATTTAGGGACCATTCAACGCTACCATGGCATTGAAAAAAATAATTTATGTTTTTCATGTTTTTTTGCCGCGTCCTTGTAGTCAAAATTCATGGTTCTTGGCAACTGACCCGTATTTATGATGGTCATAAGGGTCACATGATCACCTTTTGTGACTTTCTGGCAAGCCAAGTCAATGGGGGAAGCCAGATTTACTTAGCGACCATGTTCCCAACTTCACAACTGCAGTGATTCGCTTAACAACTGTGGCAGGAGAGGTCGCGAAATGGGGCAATGCTCACTTAACTTGCTTAGCAACTCAAACTTTGGGCCCAGGTGTGGCTATTAAGTCGAGGACTACCTGTACACAGAGGGAAAACAAAAGGAAATCTCAGAACAATGTTGAGACTCTGGAAAGAATGCAGAGAAGAGCGACAAAGATGGAGGATAAAACAGATGAAGAATGGTGGCTGGGATTGGACACGTTTATCCAGTTTGATGAAAAGAAGGAAATGGGGGGGACATGATAGCAGCCTTCCAATATTTGAGGGGCTGCCACAAAGAGGAGGGGGGGGGGTTCAAGCTATTCTCCAAAGCACTGGAAGGTAAGCCAAGAAAAAAGAATGGATGGAAACTCATGAAAGAGAGAAGTAACCTAGCATGAAGGAAACATGCCACCAGAAGTCATGGGTGCTTCATCAATGGAGGTTTTTAAGAAGAGACTGGACAGCCACTTGTCCGAAATGGGATAGAAACAGGGGCTGGACTAGAAGACCTCCAAGGTCCCTTCTAGCTCTGTTATTCTGCTATCCTTCCTTCCTTCGGAGGTTTTTAAGAAGAGACTGGACAGGCATTTGTCTGGAATGGTCTAGGGCTGTGATGGTGAACCTGTGGCATTTATGACGGCGTGTGACCTGCATGCAAACTTACCTCATTGGGCATGCACATGACTCACAGCTTTTCTGGCCTCCCAAGGCTTGAGGAAGGCTTTTGCAGGCTCTGCAGGCCAAAAACTAGCCCCGTTTGGTCACTTCCTGTTTTTCTGAAAATACCAGAAGTGACGAAACGGGCTGGTTTTCGGCCTGCAAAGCCTGCAGAAGCCTTCCTCAAGCCTTTGGGAGGCCGAAAAAGGCCTCAAACCGGCTGAAAATCAGCTGTAAGGTGCAGTGCAGGTAAGGGGGCAGCTGGGATCGGTAGGTGGGTACGGATTGGGCGTGTATGCGTAGGGGCATGGGGGGGCGTGCATTGCCTTCTGGGTGCTGGTATGAAAGCGCGAGTGTGCAAACGCGCACACAATTTTTGGCACAGGAGCCCCAAAAGGTTAGCCACCAGTGCCATAGGGTCTCCTGCTTAAGCCGGGGGGCTGGACTAAAAGACCTCCAAGGCCCCTTCCAACTCTGTTATCCTAGAGTTCTATATTTCTAACAATACTGCAATGTAAATTACAGAGTTTGGTACCTTAACCCTAACCTCAACTTATAGCTACAATTACAATGACCAGAATTTCAGTTGCTAAATAACTTGGTTGCTAATTAAGCTGCACCTGATTTTTTTAACCCTTTCTGCCGCAGTTCAAGCAAAACACTATAGTTGTTAAGCGAATCAGATTTCCTCCGTTGAAGTTGCTTGCTGGAAGGTCACAACTGGTGATCATTTGACCCCGGGATTGCGGCAACCGTTGCAAATACATTCTGGTTCTCTAGCACCCCAATTTTGACCACATAGCTCTCAAGAGACGGCAATGGTCATAAGTGTGAAGAGGCCTGATTACAGGTCACTTTTGTGCTTTTGTAGCTTGGAAAGGTCGCTAAATGAACGGTTGCAAATCAAGGACTAGCTGTACCTCCATCGATGGAGAGTGGATTTAGAATCCAGCCGCCCTCTTTGTAGGCAAGAAGAAGAAACAGGTGTGTAAAGAATTGTCCAAGTACAACACGGGTGTGGTTGCAACAACTCCAGGGCAGATGTGATTCTCCACAGCAGGTACAGCCACAGAGAAAGCCCCACAGGCCCACAAGATGACACGGCTGTGTGGTTGGGACCCCGGAGGGCCAACCTTGCTGGATCTTTCCAGCCAGACAGGACCAACAGGACAGAAGAAAAATAAAGAAGCTACTACAATCCTGGGTTGTATAAACAGAAGCATAGAATCAAAAACAGGTGAAGTATTAAGCAGCACTTCATAAAGCCTTAGTGAGGACACACCTGGAATATTCTGCTTCCAGTTCTGGTCACCATGATGTTAAAAAAAAAAAAGATGTTGAGACTTTGGGCAGAGAAGAGCAACTAAGGTGATTGAAGGCCTGGAGACTAAAACATAGGAAGAACATCGCAGGATTTGGGTTTGGCTAGTTTAATGAAAAGAAAGGCATGATAGCAATACTCCAGTATTTGAGGGGCTACCCCAAAGAAGAGGGGGTCCACCTAATCTCCAAAGACCCTTGAAGGCAGACCAAGAAGCAACGGATGGAAACTAATCAAGAAGAGAAGCAATCTGGAATTAAGAAATTTCCTGACATGAAGATAACTGACCAGTGGAACTGCTTGCCACCAGAAGTTGTGGGTGCTTCATCCCTGGAGGTTTTTAAGAGGAGACTGGACAGCCATTTGTCTGAAATGGGAGAGAATCTCCTGCTTGAGCAGGGAGCTGGACTAGAAGACCTCCAAGGTCCCTTCCAGATCTAATCTGATTGATTCTATTCCGATTGAAGATGTCTCCTAGCTATCGAGGCCTACGCCACAAAGCATGCATATTTATGGAATGTATAAAGCCCTTCGGTCTATACAGGTAGTCCTCAACTTACAACAGTTCATTTAGTGACCAAAGTTACAACGGCGCTGAGAAAATGTGAATTATGACAGTTTTTCACTGTCACGACCTTTGCAGCATCCTCTGCACTTATCAACTGCAGTGATTCACTTAACAGCTCTGGCAGGAAAGGTCGTAAAAGGGGGCAAAACTCACTTAACAAATGTCTCGCTTAACAACAGAGATTTTGGGCTCAACTATCATAAGTCGAGGACTTACTGTACTGTACTGGTGGAAGTGAAAGGTAATGTGCAAGAGTAGAAGAAATGAAGAGGTAGAGTGAGGTGCAGTTTTATTTTTTTTACTGCAAAATACTTTTTTCCAAAGTCCTATTCAGGGCACTTTGAGGTAATTCTAACCCCTCCCCTCAAGTCCCTATTACCTACCTCACTATGAATTTGAAAAATGATATAATGTACTTTAACATAAACTGGAATTTTGACTGTATCAGCTTAAGCCTTGTACATATATCCAGTTCATTTTAATAAAGTGGTGGAAAAACTCATATATCCGGTGTTAATTACTTCGCAGATGGACAGTTGCATATGAAGAACACCTGGTGTGCCTGAAAATGACCAAATATTTAGTTTTGAAAGGCATTCATCTTGGAAAAAGATGCTTTCAGCAAGGAGAAATGACAAGTTAGCAGCAAGATGAAATTGGAAAGAATTTAACTCAGAAGGACTGGCTTCCGAGTTCTTCATATTACGGATTAACAGAGTTGGAAGGGACCTTGTAGGTCATCTAGTCCAATCCACCCACCCGCCCAAGCAGGAGACCCTCCACCATTTCTGACAAATGGCAGTCCAATTTCTTCTTCTAGGCAACTGCTAAAAAACTTGAAAGTTTCAGGATGTGCAAAGAAATAATTCTGAAGTCAGAAGCCTGGGTTATTGAGAAAAACGGGAGCCAAAAGTTAGAACCAGTAGATCGTTGGTTACAAAATGTGTAAAGCCATTACATTGCACCTGATTTCCTGCCTGAGCAAAGACAGGTAAAGTACTCAACTTATTGGTCCTCTCACCTACAACTGCTGCATCATCCTAAAGGTCATGGGATCAAAATTAAGACATTTGGGGACTTCCGGTTTCGCGTGGCTTCGGGGCAGCAGGAATTCGCGACAGCTCGCGATTCCTGCTGTGCTAGCCGTCGAGGTACCCCCGATCCAGATGGGTCAGGGGGATATGGCTGCCCTGTAGGGACAGCTGAAGAGAGAGGGGAGTCGGATAGGGAGGTGGGGGTGTCGCAGACCCCCCCCCTTCTCCGGGAAAACCCCTTTTTCCCAAGGCGGTGGAGCGGCGGTCAGTAATGGCCGCCACGAAGAAGCCAGCAACCGGGTAAGAACTGTGCTGGAGGAAGTGTGAAGAGTGAAAGTTCTGTCTGAGCCGGGTCAAGTAACACCTTTTAAATTGCCTGGAATTGAGCTGCTTGAATTGCTGGAGGATACATTGTATCCCTAAGAAGAGCTAAAAGCGGCGGAGAAGCTGTTAAAGGGAACTTTTTTTTTTTACTCTCCCACCCCACAGAAATAGCAGAAATATTTGGATATATTAGACATTGAAAGTGGATTGCTTTGAAAGTTGAAGCTAAGAGACAAAGGGATTTTTGGACATTGAAACATTTAAGAAATTGGAAAATCTTTGCTGGAGGTATGGATTTCTGATTATTTAAAATTGTCATTGCAAGTGGGAAGGGAGAAAAAAAATTGGAGCAGAAGCTGAAAAAGGAGGAGATTGTCTAGAACGTCTTTGTGGATCCCAAAGGAAGATATATGGTAATTGGACCTCTTTGAATAAAAATTAATCCAGAAAGAGAAAGAGAAGAAGGAAGAAAAGTATTAACTTTTGGAACTTTTTTTTTTTAATTGCTTTTGATTGTCTTTGATTAAAAATACTTGTGGTTGTTTTGGAAAAAGTTTCCCTTTTTATAATGGCATCGTTTGTGGATGAACTAGAGATTGAATATCAAAAATATAAAAAAGAAGATACTTTGGGCGCTTTGTTTCAATTCTTAGAAATGGCGTTATGTTCTGTTGAAAAGTTGATTACGCAGCAGAAGGACTGGGACGAGGAAGAAGAGGAAGAAGAAGCCATTTTTGATGAACAATGGGTCCATCCCGGAGAGGAGGAGAAAAAGGATAAGAAAAAGGGGATTTTAAGAATTATAAAAACAACCAAAAGAGAGAAAAATGAGCGAAAAGATGGAGGCAAGGTTAGAAAGCAAAGGAAAAGGAGTAAGAAAAGCGAAGGGAAAAAGCAAAGGGGTAGAAAGGGCAAGGAGAAGAATAAGCAAGAGAGAAAGGGGGGGAGGAGAAGCCTTAATGGGGGGAAGCAAGACCTAAAGAAAAAAAGTTTATTTAGAGACAATGGGTGAATTTAATTTAGATTAAAAGAGGGATTCTGGAGGGTATATAAGAGTGTGTTTTTATATGTATATTTAGAATATAAAATTTATTATGTAATTTTAGAATCTTTTAAACAGAATCCCAAGAAAGATTGCTATATGTAGTATTTCTAAGTTAGGGTAATGAGTTATAGATGTTACTCCAATTGGTGTACAGGAGAAGTATCGTAAAAGAAAAAAAGATGAATGGATAATTGGAAATAGAACAGACAAAGAATGTTGTTGAAAATGGTAATAAGATATGGAAGGATATATATGCTTTTTTTTTTGGATTTTGTATATTGATAAAAGGCAATAAAATTTTAATTAATAAATAATTTGGATGGAAAGGAGAAGTAGGGACAAGATATGAAGTTAATATTATATGAAATATTGATATTATAATCTGGAAATGTTATGCCTTATTGGTCTTTTATTATTATTTTTTCTTAGAAAAGAATTTATAAGCTGCTATGCCTTGATTCTTTGTGCATTGTTTTTATAAAACTGATAAAAATGGTTTTTATATATATATATAAAAAAGAAAATGATAAGATATGGAAGGAGATATGGGTTGAATATGATGTTTGAATTTGTGTCTGTGTGAAGAGTTTTAACCCGGGAACAGACAATCTTCAGAAAAGATCTTTTAGTTTTGTTTATGTTTTGTGTTTGTATGTTTTTGTATTGTGTTTATGGTAAAACTAACAAAATTTGTTTTTTATAAAAAAAAGGAAAAAAGAATCAATAAAACCTTGGAGGAATGTTAGATGAGAATAATTTAAACAAGCCAGAAAGAAAAGAATATGATGACTATAAAATGGATAAATATGGAAGAGAAATGAAATTGAATAGGAGTAAAGAGAAATAATGAGAAATTTGCTGAAAGATATTTGTGTGTCCATATGGAGATGGGATAAATTGGAATTATGCTGTATAAAAATAATGTTTTGTTTGACTTGTAAGGATTTACAATGTTAAGAGGTTTTATGTGTTTATGTATTTAATGGTTAATGATGTGTTGTTTTATCTTTAAAATTAATAAAAATTTGTTTCAAAAAAAAAAATTAAGACATTTGGCAATCAGTATCTACGAGGGGTGCAATGTCCCGAGGTCATTTGATCAATATTTGTAACCTTCCCAATGGGCTTCCGATAAGGAAAGTCAGCAGAGGGAGTGGGATTCGCTTAATGGCCACTTAACAACTGCAGTGATTCGTTTAGCAACTGCGGCAATGAAAGGTTAGAATATCGGGTGCAACTCACTTAAGAACCGCTGTATTTAGCAATGAAAATTCCAGTCCCCAGGGCGAGTAAATTGAAGATTACCCCTACAAGATCTATATAAAAATGCTTTTCTGTTTTGTTTATTCATTCAGGCAATACTGAGTTCCAAAGACTCACAACAGTTTACAAAATAACACACAACAGCTTTCTCCGACTCTGGACAAGTCCAGGTCTTGCCCTCTCAAAGTCTGGAGTTTGGGCACCATGGCCCTTCCAAAGATGAAAATCTGGAGGTAGGACACCTTTGGCTGTTCTACCTGGAGTAGGGCCATTCAGGTATCCAGCTATAACACACCTTAGGACAGGAGTCTCCAAACTTGGCAGCTTTAAGGCTTGTGGACTTCAACTCCCAGAATTCCTCCTCCAGTCACGTTAGCTCAGGAATTCTGGGAGTTGGGGTCCACAAGTCTTCAACTTGCCAAGTTTGGAGACCCTTGTGCTAGAGCAAGAGGCTGGACTAGAAGACTTTCAAGGTCCCTTTCATTATTCTGTTTTGTTTCCCAAATTCCCTTATCTTAAAAAGAAACCTCTCTTGCATCTTGTCCACAACAAACTGTCCAATTGTAGCAACTTCAAGATGTGTGGACTTCAACTCCCAGAATTCCTCCTCCAGTCATATTAGCTCAGGAATTCTGGGAGTTGAAGTCCACAAGTTTTAAAGTTGCCAAATTTGGGGACCCCGCCTTAGGACATTGGGACATTGAGTACTTTGAATTTTATTCAAAGCTGCATGATCCAATCTGTGTCGGTCAGCAGGCCAGAGATTGGGTCTTATTTATTTATTTAATTTATACTGACGCCGATTCGCCCATGGTGACTCGAGGCGACTTACACAATGTAAAACCATATTTAAAAAAAAACAACAATGAAAACTAACAAAAAGAATCAAATAAATTAGTAAAGTGCAATAGAACAAAATCTGGGAGAGGGGAGATCATAACAAAAATAAAAAATCACCCCCACCATCCCAACGACAGCCGATCGATCACACGAGCCACCTGATGGGATCCATCCCTCTCCGGCTTCCCCAGGCCCGCTGGCCAAGCCAGGCCTTCTTCAGGAAGAGTGCTAGAGGGGAGGCCATTCTAATCTCTGGGGGGATGATATTCCAGAGAGGGAGCCACCACAGAGAAGGCCCTTCTTCTGGGTCCCTCAGGGGTGGGACCCGCAACATTCCCTGCCTCCTCGCTCTGATGGGTCGGGTGGATGTGATTGACAAGAGACGTTTCCTCAGGTAACTCGGACCCACGTCTTCCGAGCTATCGGACTCATGCTGGAAATTCTTCTTCTGGGAACTTCTCTTCTCTTGCCTTATTCAAAGCCTATTGAAAGCCAGTACAATGCTCCCATCATCTCATTCGCCAGCTAGGGATATGGGGTCGTCCTTGACTTACGACCGTGGCCCAAGTTACAACGGCACTGAAAAAAATGTGACTTATGACCGGTTCTCATACGTGGAGCATTCCCTTGGTTGCAGGATCCAAGTTCAGAGGCTTGGCAACGGACTCGTATTTATGACCCAGAGTCACCTTTGACCTTCTGACAAGCAAAGTCAATGGGAAGCCAGATTCACTTAACATCTGTGGCAAGGAAGGTTGTAAAATGAGCAAGGCTCACTCGACAAAGCCCACTTTTGCTCACGTAGCAGCAAAAACGCTGGACTCAATTGGGCTCATAATTCAGGGGCTACCTGTACTGCCTTAGGCATCAACTGCAGCTTCCAAAGATTACTCCCCATGTAAAATACTGTACGTTGCAATGTATACTTGAAGCTTTGAGGCCGTGGTATGGTCTGCTGGTCAGAGATGGCCAAAGATCCCCTCAGATGCGTCTGCTGTTATCTGTTAATCCAACAGGAGGTTTAAGGCTTCCCAATTCCCAAAAAGGTTCTGGGTAAACAGGATCTCTGTCTTGAAAGTCCTTGATGTTCTCTGAGCTGGGTTGTTTTCTTGCAGATGTTTCATGACCCAACTAGGCAACATCATCAGTGCTAGAAGGGGGGAAGGAGGAGGAAGAGTTTGACAACGACGACTATGGGGTCCTTGGTGCTCTCTGAGCTGGGTAGTTTTCTTGCAGATGTTTTATGACCCAACTGGTAACAGATAACAGATAATCAGAGTTGGAAGGGTCCTTGTAGTTCATCTAGTCCAACCCCCTGCCCAAACGGAAGACCCTACACCATTTCTAGCAGATGGCAATCCAGTCTCTTCTTGAAAGCCTCCAGGGATGAAGCTCCCACAACTTCCTAGGGCAACTCCTGTTCCATGGGTTGATTGTTCTGTCAGAAAGTTTCTCCTTATTTCCAGGTTGAATCTCTCCTGGATCCGTTTCCATCCATTATTATTCCTTGTCTGGCCTATGGGTGCCTTGGAGAATAGCTTGACCCCCTTCCTCCTCTCTGGCAGCCCCTCAAATACTGGAAGATGCTGTCATGTCTCCCCTGGTCCTTCTCTTCCCTAGAACTGGGCAACATCATCAGTGCTTAAAAGTAGGGGGGAGGTTGCTGTTATTTTAATAAACTAGTATACTTATATACTTTCCCTATCAGTTGCAGGATCCAATCTGGGTCGGTCAACGGGACCAGAGGTTTCATCTTCCGAGCATTTGGACTTGTGTGGGAGCCCCGTCCTCAGGGAACTTCTCTCTAGCAATGTGTGTGCTGTTATGTTTGTGTGGTGTGGACGATGCCTGTTGTGTGTGGCTTTTTAGAGGTTGATAGGGGGTGTTGCCTTGTAAATTCAGTATTGGCGGGCGTTGGCCTGTTTGCCTGAGTTGGTAGTTCCTGGATTACAGTGTTTTACTTCTAGCTTGTTTCTTCCGAGCAGACCCCACAAAGTCTCCAGATAAGTGGGATTGGGACCTTCACTGATGCCCAGCGTGGCCTGGGGTAGCAATCAGAATCAGAATAGAGCGGGAAGGGTCCTGAAGAGGTCTTCTAGTCCACTATATAGCAATAGCCCTTAGACTTATATCCTGCTTCCCAGTGCTTCCCAGCCCTCTCTAAGCGATTTAGAGAGTCAGCCTCTTGCCCCATACAATCGGGGTCCTCATTTTACCCACCTCGGAAGGATGGAAGGCTGAGCTGGTCAGGATCGAACTTCCTGGCTGTGGGCAGAGTTAGCCTGCAATAGCAACAGCACTTAAGACTTATATACCATTTCACGGTGCTTTCCAGCCAGTCTCTTGCCCCCAACAATTTGGGTCCTCATTTTACCCATCTTGGAAGGATGGAAGGCTGAGTCAACCTTGAATATAACTGGGTGTCTTAGCATACAGATAGTCCTTGACTTACAACCCCAATTTGAACCCCAAATTTCTGCGGCGCACGCAGTTGGTTTGGGGACTACAAGGCAGCATCTGCACCTCTTCCCGGGCGCATCTCTAGGCTGCTTCCGGAGCTACGGGACGCTCTCCGTTGCCTACCGGCCCTTCTTCCTTGGGCTCCCTGCCGTGGGGTACACCCACTTCCTCCTGCAAATTACGCCTCGCAACTCTTCTCTCCCTTTCCTCTCGCTCCAAAAAGATCGCCATCGTTTCCCACCGATTCGGGCTTCCAGCCACGTTGTGATTCACTAGTGAGGTTGCCATCTCGGATGGAAGCATCGCAGTCTCCCTCTCTTGCTCGCTCTGAGCTTCACGCGGACCAAAATAAAAAGATTGCCCGCCATCATGTTTGGAGCTGCCACTTCTGCATTTGGAGCACTGCCGCCGTTTGGAGCCCCAAATGGCGGCGGCACTCCAAACACGAAAGCGGCAGCTCCAAACTTGGCAGAATGGGCAGAAGGGAAAGCAACAGCGGCGGGTGCCAAAGGTGTCTGCAGCAAAGGTGGAAGTAGGGAGCTCCGCGCTTCGCCATGATCACCCGTTAGGAGCGGCTGGTGGCGAGAATGCAAGGGTGGCAATTAAGTCACCCCCGAAAAGACATCCTAGCCGTTTTTTCAGGAGTCAAAAAAAAATAAGTCCCGGCCTTATTATGTGAGAAACACGGTATATTGATAATATTGAGCCCTGAACTGAATTGAACCTTGCCCTACAGCAGGGGTCTCCAAACTTGGCCCCTTTAAGACTTGTGGACTTCAACTTCCAGAATTCTCCATCTAGTATAGCTGGGAGTTCTGGGAGTTGAAGCCCATAAGTGTTAAAGTGGCCAAGTTTGGAGGCCTCTGTCCTACAGCTTCACAGAGGTTGTTGTGATGCTTACAAAATAATTTCTACGGCATCCAATGTCACAGGAATATTTGCACATCCAGCTTATCCTGCTTGTTAGCCTTTAAGCCCACCGTTGTATGTCAGCCAGAAGGGTCAAAAGAGAACCAACCAACATTGCAGGAATTCCTGTGCCTACCTGACCACAAAGCTGTAGGCAAGACCCAAAGATAAGCAGAAAATGAAAGGTGCATTTCTGTCTAATAAATCTGGGATTTGGGAAACGTCTCCTTGAAAACTTTCCAAGGTGAAAGTCTCTACAGTTCAAAGGGAGATGACATACATCCTACCAGCAGCATAAATACAATGAATAAAACGTCTAATGTGGAAAAACATTGTTGAATTTAGCCAACACCGAAGACAGCAGCGGAATTGAAGATCAGTTCAGGCTTTGAAAAGGCCAATTAAAGATGATGTGCTTTGATAAAAGGGAAGATAAATGCTTACTTGTTCCTCTAGAGCAGGGTATCCCAACCGTGGCCATTTTAAGATGTGCGGACTTCAACTCCCAGGATTCCCCAGTCATGCTGGCTGGGGAATTCTGGGAGTTGAAGTCCACACATCTTAAAATGGCCACGGTTGGGATACCCTGCTCCAGACAGCACTGAAAGGTGAGTAGGGATAAGGAGTTTCGGGCCGTGGTATTGTTGCAGAACAATTCCCAGCAAACCACAATACCAAGAGTGAGAAACACTCAAAACATGTCAACAACATCTGGAGGGCTCTCATATTTTTCAGACCTTAACCCAAACCATGATATGCTCACATAAGAACGCGCCCAAGAATGCCATTTTAAATTTTACCCAGTTCCTTGTGCCACACCCTCACCCAAGAAGTCAATAAATGCGGTGTGTAATCACCGACAATATTTTCTGTCTATTTTCCTTGTCATAACAAACACGGGCAGCCAGATTTCAAAAGATACTCGTCATGGCTATCCTGAAACTGCATTCAACCGAAGGGAAGCCGTGTGGTTTTTGAGACCAAAAAAAAAAAAAAATCCCTGCAACGAAGCAGCGTTTTTAAGCAAAATGTTTTGGGCCCGACATCTTTCTCTGTTGCAAGGGGTGTGTGTGGAAAAAGCAGAACTCTGAGCAAGCCAAATGTACGTTCTGTGAAACTAAGGTAGCATCCTTTCTCTCTCTCTCTCTCCTTAGGTCATGAAAGCCACTGAAATTACATCTGCCTTTTTTGCAATTCTGCAGAGGGATATAATCAGACCAAGAGAGGACCAAGGAAAGCTTCCCACGCCCCTCAACCCCATCACAAGTTGCGAGAAAGATGTCGGACTGATGATGCTGTGGATCAAACGTACAGGGGAGTGAGGATTAGCCGTGTGGTACCCTTTCCTTGCAAGGCTACCGCATGGGGCCCCACGTAATTTCCACGGCTGCTATGTGCAGACAGACTCAGAGGAAGCACTGCAGATAATATGAAGGGGGAGAGAGGAACAGGAGGTCTCTTCCAGCCCCCCCACACACACACCCTTAGGGAACTTTTTTTTCCTACAACAATGCTACCAGGCCTTGACAGTTCTTGTGATGACAGAGTGATTCTGGTTTATTTTTTTCTCTGTGCAACTCTGAAATAATCCCCCAACTGACCATATACACCAAGGGAAGCCTCGACTCTCCCCCCCCCCCCATGGTGCTTTTGACTTTTGCTACACACTTTTGACAAATGGGGGGGGGGGGAGATGGTTTGACACCTTTGGACACCACCAGGCCAAGGAAAGTCTTACCAGCGTAGTATTCCAAGGTTTTCAAGAGTCACAAAGGATGAATGCTGCCGCCCCCACCCCACCCAGGAAAGTCTCAAATCTAAGGGCTAAGCATTCAAACCCTCCAAATTGCAGGTGCCCCCCCCACTCTCTTCCCCCCTCCCCATTCCTTTCCTGGCTGCCTTCCCAAGGATGGAAAGAGTCCCAAAACAAAGCAAGGGCACCATCGTCCAAGTTTCCCGTTGTTGTTGTTTTTTAAATCTGAGATAGCATTTGAACCCAGGCAGGTAGTCCTCGACTTACGGCTCCGATTGAGCCCAACATTTCTGTCGCTAAGTAAAGCGTTTTAAGTGACCTTTGCCCCATTTTATGACCTTTCTTGCCACCCCTGTTAAGAGAATCCCTGCCAGTTGTTAAGTTAGCGACTCTCATTTCCTCATTTAAGTTAGCGACACGGTCACTAAGTGAGTTTGATTCCCCCCCCATGGGCTTGTTCGAAGGTCTCAGAAGGGGATGATGCGCCCCTCAGGACACTGTGTCCATCCTAAGTACAAGTCAGTGGCCAAGTGTCTAAATTTTGATCAGGGGACTCCACAACAGTCGTAAGTCAGCAAAATAGTCCCAAGTCACTTATTTTAAGCACTGTTGCAACTTCGGTCACTAAACAAACCGTTGTAAGTCGAGGACTATTTGCACTAAGGATTGCTGCAAAGCCTCTCCCCACCACTCATGATTAGTCCCTCTGAGAACCCATCTACGAACCCCCCACACACTCCAGACCCCAGGAAGCAGCTCTCCCCTCCTCTCCCCTCCCCCAAGAAATAGCAGCACAGACCTTGCAAAAGGGGACAAGCAACCCAGGACATTGGCAATCTTCCCCCCCCCCACCTCGAAGTTTCTTTCTGGGCTCCCTCCAACAAGGAGGCAGGCAGAAGACCAGCCCCCCCATCACGAGGTGGGGGAAGAGGGGGAGGAGCAAAGAGAGACCCCTCCCCATTCCACTTCCTTCACTCTTTCTCCCCCCCTCTCCCCCTGAAAACAATTCCAACCCCTTTATTTATTTTAAGGAAAATAGGCGCCCCCCCAACCCTCCCCCTCACTAGGAGGAGGCGGCCCTCCCCCTCCCCCAAAGGTTATGTGAAGCCCTGGGGGGGTTAAAGTCTCAAAGGAAGGCAGAACCCCACCCCCTTCCTGAGGTCTTCCCCCCCATGACTATAAATGGAGGTTTTTCTCCCCCCACACACACACTCCCAAGTGGGGGGGTCGTCCGAGAAGCCACCCCCGGGTGTTATGGGAGGGGCAGGAGAACCCCCACTTCGCGCGAGTTTGGGGCGGCGGGGGAACAGGGGCGTGGCCGGCCACGCCCCGTCAGGCCACGCCCCGCAACCTGCCCCCCCTCCTCCTCCTGGGGCCTACTCACCCGGTGTTGTTGCCGCCGCGAGCCCCGCAGGCCCTGAGGCCCGGCTCGGCCTGCGCCCGCTCAGGAAAGTCCGGCCCTGGCGGGATTGAAGGAGGCCGGCCGCAGGACAACGCTGGACGAGCGGGGTCGCGCTCCCCGTTCCTCGCCGCCGCCGCCCTTCGCCTCCCGAACCTCCTCAGCCGCCGCCGCCGCCGCCGCCGCCCGCCCTTCCTCCTCTGCCTCAACGCGTCCTCTCGCGAGATTCGGGGCGCGCTCGCGATCTCCGCCGGCCGCCCGCCCGCCTCCCTCAGCGGAGGGTATGGGAACGGGACAGGCTGACTGAGGAAGTGACTGACAGGGGGGCGGGACGACGCGGCGTGCGTAGAGTGTCGCGGGCGTGGAGTGGGGAGGGGGTGGAAGAGCGCCTCTCCCAGCGGACGGCGGCCCCGCCTTTGGCCGCGCGCTCGCTTGGCTCCTCTTCTTTTTCTCTCTCTCCCCCCTCCCTCCCTCCCTCCCGGAGGTGCGCAGTCGCAGTCCCTTCTCTCGCCAGAGGCCGAACGAGTTCGCGACTGGAGAACACTCTGCCGGCGGACGTCGCCCTGCCTTTGGCCGCGCGCTCGCTTTGGCTCCTCCTCTTTCTCTCCTTCTCGCTTCCCTCGCAGGCGCAGTCGAACGAGTTCGCGGCTGGGAGAATCGCGAAGGGAGGGGATGAGGAGGAGGAGAATGAGGAGGCGGATAGCGGAACGTACCAAGTGGGGAAAAAAAAGGAGGGAAGGGGAAAGCGGGTCTTACCATGTCGCTCGGAGGTGCGAAAGGAGGAAGGGACGTACCAAACACGGAGAGCGGGGAGGGGGGGAGAAAAGCAAGCAGAGGAGACCGTACCAAGCAGCAAGATTAACGAAGGGGGGAAATCCTTTTTCTCATCTTCCTGCTGAATACCCGGCCTGGGGATGACGGGAAGTGTAGTGCAAGCGCGGGGCGGCGCCACATGGGTCTTGTGATGAAGTCACCTGCCGGTCGCGGAAGACTTTTGATGCAATGCGGGGGGGGGGGGGGTAGGAGGTGGAAAGGGGTTTGCAAAGGGGTGATAAGGGGGGGGAGATCTTAAGGGTGCAATTTAATTCCTGCAAGAGGGCCTGGAGACGTTGCATGCAGCACCTCCATGCAAAGAGGGGCGGGCAGGGATTTAAAGGGGGGGGGTGTCTCTGGAAGTGGGGGATGTGGGGCAGAAGGCTTGAAGATGGGGGTTGTATGTGGAGGGAGGGGTGTGGAGCTTTGCCCCCCGCTTTGTGACATCTCCCTGAAAAAGGGGTGCACAGCTTCCCCCCCAGAAATTGTGGGTTCTCCGTCCCTGGAAGCTTTTAAGAAGAGACCAGAGAGCCGCTTGTCTGAAATGGTTTGTAGGGTCTCCTGCTTGAGCAGGGGGCTGGATTAGCAGACCTCTAAGGCCCCTTCCAACTCTTATTATTCTGCTTTCCTCCCTCCTTCCCTTCCCTCTTTTCCTTCCTCCCTTCTTCATCTCTGGAGGTTTTCAAGAAGAGACTGGACAGTCATTTGTCTGGAATTGTATAGGGTTTCCTGCCTAAAAAGCAGGGCTGGACGAGAAGACCTCCAAGGTCCCTTCCAACTCTTATTTCTGCCTGCCTATCTCCTTCCTTCCTTTTCCATCTCTGGAGGTTTTCAAGAAGACACTGGACAGTCCCTTGTCTGAAATAGTATAAGTTCTCCTGCTTGCACAGCGGGCTGGACTAGCAGACCTCTAAGGTCCCTTCCAACTCTCATTATTCTGCTTTCCTCCCTCCTTTCCTTCCCCCTTTTCCTTCCTTCCTGCACCTCGGGAGGTTTTCAAGAAGAGACGAGACAACCATTTCTCTGAACTCCTCCTGCTTGAGCAGGGGTGTGGACTAGAAGACCTCCAAGGCCCCTTCCAATGCTGCTATTTTCTATTCCGTTATACTGTTCAGTGTATTTTCAGATTTGCAAGATTCTGTAAATATAACATGCAGGTACTACTGGATTTGCAACCAGCTGTATGACCGGATCTCAAGTTTTAGCAGCCAGCCCCCCCCCCCCAATGCTCAGGTCACATCATCCTATTTGGGGCACTCCACAGTCAGCCCATGCTTGCAGGGTTTGCACAATTTGGGTTTGGCTAGTCTAGAGAAAAGAAGGACCAGGGGAGACAGGATAGCAGCGTTCCAGTATTTGAGCGGTCGCCCCGAAGAAGAGGGAGTCAAGCTATTCTCCAAGGCACCCCTGAAGGCAGGACAAGAAACCATGGATGAAAACTCATCAAGGAGAGAAGCAACCTGGAATTAAGGAGAAACTTCTTAACAGTGGGGATAGGGAACCAGTGGAATAGCTGGCCACCAGATGTTGTGAATTCTTGAACACTGGAAGTTTTAAAGAAGAGATTGGACAACCATTGGTCTGGAATGATATGGGGTCTTCTGCTTGAGCAGGGAGCTGGACTAGAGGACCTCCAAGGTCCCTTCCATCTCTCTTCTGATTCTGATCCTCTCGTCGTGTAAACACAACTTGCAACATTTCCCCCCAAAAACGGGTGTTCGTGGTTTTTGACAGAAGCACCCCACAGCACCCGCTCAATAATTTATTTAGTGACGGGCATTCAATTAAGAGCCACCACAGACCAACATCGTAAAAAATGGATCCCATCCTGTAATTGTACCCTTATGTAATTGTATCCTTATTGTACCTTATGACTATTAAGTGTTGTACCTGATGATTCTTGACGAATGTACACTGAGAGCATTTGCACCAAAGACAAATTCCTTGTGTGTCCAATCACACTTGGCCAATAAAGAATTCTATTTTCTATTCTATATCCTGTTCCATCCCATCCTATTTAAATTCTATTCCTATATCCTTCTATTCTATTGTACCCTATGATTATTATTAAGTGTTGCACCTGATGATTCTTGACTTTTGACTAATGTCTCTCTTATGTATACTGAGAGCATTTGCACCAAAGACAAATTCCTTGTGTGTCCAATCACACTTGGCCAATAAAGAATTCTAATTCTAATAAATTCTAATGACCCACTTTATGACTGTCTCGACTTACACCTGTATGGGGCAGGCTCCATCATTGTCATAACCTGAGGAATTGCCTGCAGGCAAAGAATACCAGCAGACTTTGCATAGATCGGGGGTCTTCAAACTTGACAGTTTTTAAGACTGGTGGACTTCAACTCCCAGAATCCCTCCTCCAGTCATGTTAGCTCAGAATTCTGGGAGTTGAAGTCCACCAGTCTTAAACTTGCCAAGTTTGAAGGCCCTTCACGTAGATTAGCCGTCATTTTGCCTGTTGCTTTCATGCTTGTCCATTCAAATAATTGCCCTGTAGTTGTGGTTGATTTACCTTGAAACAATTCCTGGTAATCAGCATCTAACCTGGTTAGGAAGACCGAGAGGACATTTCAAGGGTAAAATAAACCAAAAGAGGAGGGGGGGAATCTTCCCAAAAGGCAATACAAAAACTCGATTTACAATTAATTTGTTTACTGATGGTTTGAAGTTAAAACGGCACTGAAAAAAGGGACTTACTATGGTTTTTCACACTTACGACCATTGCAGCATACCTGGGGTCAAAATTCAGCTGTCAATTTGGTAACTAGCTCATATTTATCATCATCCTCTTTTAACCACCCCCAAATCCCTTGCGGGGTGGAATCTGGGGCAACTGAATGGAACTGAGTGTTTTACTGGCCGGATGCCTTTCCTGTCGCCGATAAGGAGTTTTGTTCAGCAGATAATATTCTCATTGTGCCGAGAGAGAGAAATATCTGCCTCTGCCCAGGATCAAACTCGCAGCCTCCTGATTGTGAGGCGAGAGCCCTTGGCCACCATGCCACTCCAACTGACTCATTTTTATGACGGTTGCAATATCTCGTGGTCATGCAGATCCCCTTTTTGCCACCTTCCGACAAGTCCAGAGATGACCAACCTCGGCAACATTAAGGCCTATGGACTTCAATCCCCAGAATTCCCCAATCAGGACATAATCCTGGCCTGGAAAGACCGCCAATATTTATTTATTTTTATTTATTGAATTTACATGCCGCTTGTCTCCGGATCCAGAGGGACTCTGGTTGGCTTTACAATGACATAAAAGCATAAATATAAAAGCAGTGCACAGGGGGTTGGACTAGAAGACCTCCAACATCCCTTCCAGCCCTATGAATGTACATTAAAAGTATATTGCTTTGCGGGTGGGTATTGGAGCCCCGGTATTCTCTCAATCCTCCCTTGCTGGGTTGCTGTAGAGAAGTGGAGGTGATAGAGAATTGTCATCGTGTGAGCTGAGTTTTTAAGGAAACAAATCAGGATTGCAAGCTCTCAGGTAGACCCTGGCTGTCACTGGAGGCTTTTCTCAATGGAGGGAATCTCAAAATCCCCTGAGAGATGTTTGGCTTTAATTCCTGCCTTTGTTTTCTCCCTCTAACATTATTAATTTTAAACTGATTTGTGCTGCATAACACCGCGCATATGGTCTTGTTTTCATTTGCAAGCCACATGGCCTGCTGGCTCATTTTTCTTCTCGTTATCGGCTAGGATCGTTTGGGTGACCTCTTGGGTATCCACATCCTTGCAACGGGTTTCTTTGACTCTTGGTGATTTTTGTGCAAAGCCCCCAGGAAGCACATCTTCTCTGCAGACCCCTGATGGGGGAGGGGAGATAGCCACTCCTCACCCACTTGAAAACGAGGTTGAGATGCAATCTTCAGCCGCAGTCTACCTGTAAACAGAAGCTATTACAGGTAGTTCCTCGACTTACAACCACAGTTCTCTTTCTGCCACTCAGACAGTTGTTTAAGTGAGCTTTGTGCCATTTTGAGGAGCTGCACTTCTTAAGTTTGTCACCCGGTCGTTAAGTGAATCTGGCTTCCCCATGGACTTTGCTGATCAGAAAGTCACAAAAGGGGGAACCCCACAACCCTGCACTATTCGTAAGAATGAGTGTTCTGAATTTTGATCGCGTGACTTTGATCACAAAGCTGCTGAGGGATTCTGGGAGTTGTAGTCCACAAGTTTTAAAGGTTGAAAACCCCTGAACTGGACAATGTCCGGTCTGGGCACCTCCGACAGCTGCACAGATTTCCCGGCTGTCTGGTGCTGCCCTCTACTGGTCACGGAGGAGAATCACGTGTCTTGCCCAAGGAAGTTTGAGAAATTTAACGGTTAATAAAGTAGAATAACAAAGTTCGAAGGGACAGATAACAGATAATCACAGTTGGAAGGGACCTTGGAAGTCATCTAGTCAAGCCCCCTGCTCAAGCAGGAGACCCCAGACTATTCCAGACAAGTGGCTGTCCAGTCTCTCTTAAAAGCCTCCAGGAATGGAGCCCTCACAACTTCTGGTAGCCAGCTGTTCCATTGTTTAATTGTCCTCAGTTTCTCCTTACTCCTAGGTTGGATCTCAAGAGAGAAGAACAGAATTGATAGGGAGCCTGGAGGTCTTCTAGTCTAGCCCCCTGCTCAAGCAGGAGAGCCTCTATCAAAGAGGTCTCCAAACTTGGCAACTTTAAGACTTGTGGACTTCAACTCCCAGAATTCTCCAGCCAACATAAAAGTTGAAGCAGGGGTGGGATTCTACCAGTTCGCACCTATTCGCTAGAACCGGTTGTTAACCTTCAAAGCAGTTCGGGGAATCGTTTGTTAGAAGAAATTACAGGGCTAATCCTGTAAGGAAGGCAGGAAGGAAACATTCTGGTGTTGCTTACAGAAACTGCCTCTCCATTAACCTTTATTACGTTCTTGGCAGGACCAGACTTCCTGTCTCAGGAACTTCTCTGGGTTTTTTTCCCCCTCCTTTACTTTGCTTGTGTGGAGGGACCATTCAAAGTTACAAAAAAATGACTTATGACCGTTTTTCACACTTACGACTGTTGCAGCATCCCCACAGTCATGAGAGGCCAGGCGAGGAGATGTGTGCCTCGATGTGAGTGATGTTGAGTTGGCCACGCCCACCCAATAACATGACCACCAAGCCACGCCCACCAACTAAGCCATACCCACAGAACTAGTTGTTCAAAAATTTGAATCCCACTCCTGGGTTGAAGTCCATAAGTCTTAAAGTTGCCAAGTTTGGGGACCACTGCTCTACCATTTCAGACAAATGGTTGTCCAGTCTCTTCTTAAAAACTTCTAGTGTTGGAGCAATCACCGCTTACAGTGGCAAGCTGTTCCACTGATGAATTGTTCTCAGTGTCAGGAAGTTTCTGCTTAATTTGAGGTTACTTCTCTCCTTGGTCAGTTTCCATCCATTCTTTTCTTGCTCCTTTCTTCCTCCCTCCCTCTCCTCTCCTCTCCTCTCCTCTCCTCTCCTCTCCTCTCCTCTCCTCTCCTCTCCTTCCTTCCTTCCTTCCTTCTGTTAGGGATAACATTGTTTTACCCTAACTGGTTTAGGTAAATAATAATATGTAATCATAGTTTGTATGTTAAAGTGTCTGCAACTTTAACTGTGGGACAGTAATTAAGGGAGTGGTTGTGAAAGCACTTTAAAAGAAGCAAGACTGCAGCTTGCTCTCTCTCTGGCTTTGATGATCCCTGATTACTGCAAGGACTCAAGACTGCATTGCTCGAACGGGAGAGAAAACAAAGGACTGACTTGTAAGTGAACTGACATAGGATATTCTAAACGGACTTTGCTAACTGAATATCCCTGAATGGACTGACTAAATGATACATGACTATTGGACTGTTATTTTGACTATGCTATGAACTCATAATGGAATAAACTATATTTTTGATAGCACAAGCGTATCTGTTATTTTTACTGTATGTTAATAAACATACAAGCTTAGCTCACTCATTTATCTGTGTGCCTATCTGACTAACGCTGCACATTCTGTTTAGCTTGTCTCCCTAACCCTGGTTGGTGAAACCAGGCTTAACACTGGTTATGGGCCCAGAGGCTGCAAAGTCAGTTTAACTAGGATAAAACAGATTTATGTTAAAAGTGAGAGTTTGTGTTGTTATACATTACAGTAAACAGACAGCTGTGTTTTATTAATTATAGTTTTATATCCATATAAGAAAACATGGCACAAGTCAATCTACAAAGTTTGTCCCTTATATCCAAGTTGGATGGAACAAACTATGTATCATGGTCTATGAAATGTAGTCTGCTTCTACGAAGAGAAGGTTTGTGGAACATAATTGAAAATCCACCAAACGTAGAAGAATGGGATCCAGAGGATGAGGAAGATAAATTAAAGATAGAAGAATTTATGCATAAAAATGAACACGCTATTTGCATTATTGCTTTAACCTTAACTGATCAACAGCTTGTTTATATCCACGGAGAGAAAACGGCTGTTGGGTGTTGGCAGAAGCTGAAGAGGATTTATGTTCGAGATAATGTTGGTGCTCACATAAATCTAACATGGAAGCTTTTCAGTACACATCTCCAAACAAATGGTGATATGCTGAATCGTTTGAAAACTATGCAAAGCATTTTTCAAGAACTGCACGAGAAAGAGCTTATTTTCTCTGAACTACACCAAGTCTACATAATTCTATCTTCCCTTGATGAAAGTTATGACAACTACGTAACTTCCCTTGAAATATTGCCAAAGGAAAGCCTAACTTTAACTGATATAACTGGCAGATTGATTGAAGAGGCCAGAAGAAGGCTTGAAAGAGATCAGTTAAGGAGGGAGCAACCTCAAAAAGAAGATAATGAAACTCCTACTGCATACGCAATTAAAAAGTGCTTTAATTGTAGAGGAAGAGGACATTTGGCAAGATTTTGTAAAAAAGCAAAGCGCCAGAACGCTGGCCAGAATACTAAAAGTTATCAAAAGAAAAATTTAGAGTTAGCCATGTATAGTAACGGAGCTGTAAAAAATAATTTATGGGTGGTTGACAGTGGAGCATCTCATTGTATAACAAATGATAACAAAATTTTTATTAAAATGTCCAAGAGTACACAGCAGATATCGTTAGCCAATGGCTGGAAACTGAAAGCTAAAGGTCAAGGTATAGCATATTGTTCTTTTATAAAAGAGAATGTAAAAATGTTATATGTACCACAACTTAAGTTTAATTTAATTTCAGTAAGAATTTTGGTTAAACTAGGATATGTAGTTACATTTAAAGGAGATAACTGCATAATTGAAAAAGAAGATAAGAAAATTACTGCATCTTTAAGAGGTAAATTATATGTGTTAAATGATGATGGTTTAAAGGTGGCTAACACAGTTTATGAAAATAAGAAACCTCATGATGAATGTATTCACTTGTTACATCGAAGGTTAGGACATTTAAATTTTAAAATGCTTAAGAAAACTGTTGAATTATCTAAGGGAATAAGTTTGAAACCTTGTAATAAGTATTTGCAATGTAATATTTGCAATCAAAGTAAGGCCAGGGTCACACCGGCTAATAGAGTTGATGGATTTACTACCAAAGAACCTTTAGAGGTAGTATTTGCAGATTTAATAGGTCCGAAAAAACCAAGTGTAGGAGGAGCTCGTTACATACTAAGTATAATGGACCACTATTCTAGATATGGGTTTTGCTATTTAATGAAGAGCAAAACTGAAACGTATCAAAATCTCTTTAATTGGATAAAATTTGCTGAAAGGAAAACTAAAAAGAAATTAGTAACTCTTATAACAGATAATGGTACGGAATTTACAAATAATAAATTCCAGAACAGACTAAGAATGTTAGGTATTCAACATAAAAAGTCTGCACCATATAGGCCACAACATAATGCCTTTATAGAGAGAAGAGGCCAAACATTACAATCAATGGCACGTACTATGATGTCTGATTCAGGATTACCTGACAATTTATGGGGAGAAGCAATAATGTGTGGTAATCATATATTAAATAATGTTGTTAATTCAACAACATGTGAATTACCATTCATACTGTGGCATGGTACAAAACCTGATTTAAGTTACATGCACACATTTGGAGCACCAGCATGGGTGCATATCCCTACACAACTTAGACACAAAGGACAGCATAGAGCTAAAAGATTAATTTTTGTAGGATATACATCTAATCATAGATCTTATAGATTCTGGGAACCAGGTACATCTAGAGTTTATACCAGTGCCAGTGCTAAATTCCTAGAACATGTAGGATGGAATAGATTAGAGCAAGATTTAAATAATGAAGTAATTATTGAACCCTACAAAAGGCAGAAAGATCAGACTAGTTATAAGAAGAGTCCAATTAAAGAAGAAGTCCATGAAGAGCAAATAGGACCAGAACAAGAGGAAACAGTTGATCAGGAAGAGTTAGATAATCAAGAAGAGTTAATTAATGAAAGTCCACCTGTAAGTCCAGTAATACCTAGACGTACTACACGTATAAGTAGACCACTTGATAGGTATCAAGCAAGTATAGTTTGCCAAGTAACTAAAGTTCCAACTAGTGTAGATGAACTTAAGATGTATCCTGCTAAGGATCAGGAGAATTGGCAAAAGGCAATGGAAAAGGAACTAAATTCATTAAAGGTAATGAAAGTTTATGAAGATGCTAAATTACCTCCAGGAGAAAAATCCATTGGGTGCAAATGGATATTTAAAGTAAAAACTGGAAATGATGGGACTGTTACCCATAAGGCTAGGTTAGTAGCTCAAGGATTTAATCAAACTGCATCTGATTACGATGAAGTTTTTGCACCAAGCCTTAAAGCAACATCTTTAAGAGCAGCATTCGTGTGGGCAGCTAAGAAAAACTATGTCATTAACCATTTAGATGTAGAAACTGCTTATCTACATGCACCATTGCAGCACACTATATATTTAAGAAAACCAGTAGGTATAAAAGACAATAAATTAAACAGTAATGATTGTTGGAAACTCAAAAAGAGTCTTTACGGGTTGAAACAATCTGGGTTTGAGTGGAACCAATATATTGTGAAAGAGTTAAACAATATAGGTTTTAAATCTGGTTTAGCAGATCCATGTGTGTTTAAAAGAGAAAATAATGGAACTGTGTCATTATTGTTATTATTTACAGATGATATTGCTTTGATAACTAAGACTAATAATGAAGCTAATGAGATTATATCATTATTAGCCAAAAAGATAAAATTAAAGCATTTAGGTGAAATTAAAAAGTATCTAGGATTGACAATTAACAAAACAAAAAATGGTTTTAAGATATCTCAAGAAGATAAAATTTGCCAATTAATTAAAACGTTTAAAATGGAACTTTGTAAACCGGCAAAGACTCCAATGAGTCAGGAAGTTTGCCAAACTAATGATCAAAGTCCCAAATTTGATAAGTCAATATATCAATCTTTGATTGGCAGCTTATCATATATCAGCAATTGGTCAAGGCCTGATATAGCTTATAGTGTAAATCAGCTGGCACGTTTTAATTCGGATCCACATCAATGTCATTGGCAATCATTAAAGAGAATTTTAAGATATCTTAAAGGAACAATGAATCATGCATTGTATATAGAACCAAAGGGTGATTTGAGTCTTAGTGCCTATGCAGATGCAAGTTTTGCAACTGATATAAACACTAGAAAATCAACATCTGGGATGGCTATATTATTTGGTAAGACACTAATAGGATGGAGGTCAATCAGACAACAGCATATCAGCTTGTCCACGATGGAAGCGGAATTTTCATGTCTGTCATTATTATGCACTGACTTGATTTTGTACAAACAGTTATTATTAGACATGGGTATAACTGTTAAAGATTCCATTATTGTGTACGAGGACAACCAGGCAGCTATAAAATTAGCTACTAGTATTGCTGTAAAAACTAGATCAAAGCATACTGATTTAAGATACTTAAATGTTAGAGAATCTGTAAAGAATGGGCTAATTAAATTGGAATACTGCATGACAGAAGAAAACATTGCAGACCAATTTACAAAAGCTCAAGGAGTAATTAAGTTTAAAGAGAGTTGTAACTACTATGATTTAAAGATGTAAATAGTTATATTTATTATTATTTCCTAAAAGGGGAGAATGTTAGGGATAACATTGTTTTACCCTAACTGGTTTAGGTAAATAATAATATGTAATCATAGTTTGTATGTTAAAGTGTCTGCAACTTTAACTGTGGGACAGTAATTAAGGGAGTGGTTGTGAAAGCACTTTAAAAGAAGCAAGACTGCAGCTTGCTCTCCCTCTGGCTTTGATGATCCCTGATTACTGCAAGGACTCAAGACTGCATTGCTCGAACGGGAGAGAAAACAAAGGACTGACTTGTAAGTGAACTGACATAGGATATTCTAAACGGACTTTGCTAACTGAATATCCCTGAATGGACTGACTAAATGATACATGACTATTGGACTGTTATTTTGACTATGCTATGAACTCATAATGGAATAAACTATATTTTTGATAGCACAAGCGTATCTGTTATTTTTACTGTATGTTAATAAACATACAAGCTTAGCTCACTCATTTATCTGTGTGCCTATCTGACTAACGCTGCACATTCTGTTTAGCTTGTCTCCCTAACCCTGGTTGGGGAAACCAGGCTTAACAGTTTCCATCCATTCTTTTCTTGCTCCTTCCTTCCTCCCTCCCTCTCCTCTCCTCTCCTCTCCTTCCTTCCTTCCTTAGAATAAAGTAACAGATTTTGAAGGGACCTTCTCTCCTTGGTCAGTTTCCATCCATTCTTTTCTTACTCCTTCCATCCATCCTTCCTCCCTCCCTCTTGCTCCTTCCTTCCTTCCTTCCTTCCTTCCTTCCTTCCTTCCTTCCTTCCTTCCTTCCTATCCACCTATTTATCTAACCATCTTCCTCCCTCCCTCCCTTCTTTCCCCCTTCTCTTCCCTTCCATCTACCTATTTATCCATCTATCTATATTCCTTCAGTCCTCCCTCCCTTCCTTCCAGCTATTTATCTATTTAGCCATCTTCCTCCCTCCCTCCTATCCACCTATTTCCCTGTATACCTTCCTTCATACCTTCCATCTACCTATTCGTATTCCTTCCTTCGTCCATAGATTAATATAATAACAGGTTCTGAAGGGACCATGGAGGTCTTCTAGCTTAACCCACTGCTCAAGCGGAGTCCCTCTGCCATTTCAGACACGTGACTGCCCAGTCTCTTAAAAAACCTCCAGTGACAAAGCATCCACAACTTCTGGTGGCGAGCAGTTCCACTGGTTAATTGTCCTCACTGTTAGGGATTTTCTCCTTAATTCCAGGTTGCTTCTCTCCTTGATTAGTTTCCATCCATTGCTTCACACTATAAAAGAGATGTTGAGACTCTAGAAAAAGTGCAGAGAAGAGCAACCAGGAGGATGAGGGGACTGGAGGCTGGAACATAAGATGGACAGTTGCAGGAACTGGGCCTGGCTAGTCTAGGGAAGAGAAGGACCAGGGGAGACAGGGGAGCATCTTCCAATGTTTGAGGGGCTGCCCCAGAGAGGAGGAAGAGGGTCAAGCTATTTTCTAAAGCACCTGAAGGCCAGACAAGGAATAATGGATGGAAACTGAACAAGGAGAGATTCAATCTGGAAAGAAGGAGAAACTTTCTGACAGGGAGAATAATAAACTGATGGAACAGAAATTGCCTTCAGAGGTTGTGGGAGCTTCATCCCTGGAGGCTTTCAAGAAGAGACTGGACTGTCAGAAATGGTGTAGGGTCTCCTGCTTGGGCAGGGGGTTGGACTAGATGACCTGTAGGGTCCCTTCCAACTCTGATTATCTGTTTGACAAAGATCTGTCTCTTTCTTGTCCTGCCTTCTGGTGCTTTGGAGAATAGCTTGACCCCCAACTGTTCTTTGGGGCAGCCCCTTAAATACTGGAATACCCCTCGTCCTTCTCTTCTGTAGACTAGCCAAATTCAAATCCTGCAACCGTTTTTTGTACATTTTGGTCTCCAGGCCTTTAATAAAGTTAGTTGCTCCTAGCTGCATTTTTTTTTCAAAGCTCATTTCCTCCACATCTGTTTTGCAATGTGGCCAATACAAAATTCCCCACGTTCTCTTTCTGCAATCATTCCACTTTCACTCTCATTTCCTCCACTTCTTTTAAGATCTATTTTGATCCACAATCCAATCTTGGCGCCTCGATATAATTATCTGTCCTCCATTTTGCTACCTTCTCATCTCTCTTGTAGAAGTTTCTATAAATCTACCGTCAAAGTGGATCAGGATCAATTGATCGTGCTTACAGATTTTGCGACCAGGTTGATCATGCTTATACATTTCCATGATAAAATTGATCGTGCTATAGGTTTACGTTAGATTTATGTCAATTTGTTGCCACGTTCATGTCAAAGTAGGATTAGTAAAATTATAAACTAACAACATCCTCATCATACAAAGAAAACCTGTACAAAATGTTTTACCGATGGTATGTGGCCCCATCGAGATTGGCTAAAATATATCCCACTACAAGTCCAAAATGTTGGAAATGCCAACAAGTTGATGGAACCTTCTATCATATGTGGTGGTTATGCCCTGAGACCAAGACATACTGGACTAAAATTAAAAATTGGTTACAGGAAATTACAGGCTACCAAACTGAATCGAAACTAGAACTCTTCCTACTAGGAATTTTTAAAGATCAATGTCCAAAGAAACTAAAATATATAATTTTACATATTTTAACAGCAACCAGGGTAGCTTTTGCACAAATGTGGAAAACCCCCAACACCCCCAGTGAGGAATTAGTCCAACAAAAAATAATGGAATGTGCAGAAATGGACATGCTCACGTTAAAAATGAAAGAGAAAGGGGATTCCGAGTATTATTCAATCTGGCACAAATGGTATGAATGGATAACGAATAGATATAAGAAATAAGAAGTGAAGATTAATTGCAAGAGACCTTAAAAAAGTGATTTATAAATATGTAAAGTACTGTATATAAGAAGAATATAAGATAGAACCAATTATTGACAAAGATAATTGTTATTGATAGATGTATATTACATGTATTAAGACATAATAATATTTGTAGATGTCAAAATGCTGTTGAAAATGTGATTATGATTTGAGTTGTATTGGTGGAAAACACAATAAAAATATATAAAAAAATTATCTGTCCTCCGTTTTGCAACCTTCTCATCTTTCTTCTAAAAGTCTCTATAAATCTGCCTTCAAAGTGGATCAGGATCAATTGATCGTGCTTACAGATTTCAGGACCAGATTGATCACACTTATATATTCCATGATAAAATTGATTGTGCTATAGGTTTATGTAAGATTTATGTTAATTTGTTGTGATGTTCATGTCAAGGTAAGAAGGTTTAGAGCCGTGTTTTTCAAACTTGGCAATTGGAAGCTGGGTGGACTTCAACTCCCAGAATTCCCTGGCTAGCATGGCTAGTTGCCATGCTTAAAACTGAAATAGTTTGAAAACACATCCGTGTAAATTTCCCTGCGTTTATTTGCTAACTCCATGCCACAAAATCATACCGCCACCTTTTAGATCTCTTACATTCCTCCCAATTTCATAAATGCAGAATAAATCTATTTCGTTGCTTAAATTCTGCGATTTACCTTTAACCTCACAGTTGCAGTCTTCAACATGGTCCTCACCAGGTAGGCCTCCCTGTACAGGGAGCCCTCAACTTAACAACAAACGATCGGGCTCAAAATTTCTATTGCTCAGCAAGACAGTTAAGTCAGTTTTATCCAATTTTATGATGTTTCTTTCCACAGTCGTTAAGTGAATAACTGCACTTGTTAAGTTAATAAGATGGTTGTTAAAGTGAATCTGGCTTCTCACATGACTTGGGATGCTGTCATCATCATCATCTTTTAAACACCCTGTAATCCCCTGTGGGGCAGTTGTCTTGGGCAACTGAATGGAGCCGAGTGCTTTCTGGCCGGATGCCATACCTATTGCCGGTGTGGAGTTCAATGTTTAGCAGATGTATTCTCATTGTGCCCAGAGTGAAAGAAATACCTGCCTCTACCTAGGTTTGAACTCACAGCTCCTGTTTATGAGGCAAGAGGTCCACCTCTAGGCCACCCGCACCACTCCGACTTGGGACGCTAACCTTCGTAAATACGAATCAGTTGTCAAACGTCTGATTTTGGATCCCATGAAAACGGGGCTATTGCAACAGTCATAGGTGTGAAAAATAGTCACGAGTCCCTTTTTTCAGGGCTGTTGTAACTTTGGTTATTAAATGAACTGTTGTGAGGAATCCCTGCGGTCTTTCAAACCTTTGGCGCAGTGTGAATTTCAAGCACAGAGTCTGTAGGATAGACAAGACTCCAACTCCCAGAATTCCCCTGCCAGTCAAGGGTTGTAAAATGGGATTACAGCTCACTTAACAAGGGCTGTGCTTAGCAACAGACTTGCTGGTTTTCTATCGTCGTAAGTTATGGCACTGAAAAAAGCAACTTATTTTTCACGCTTAAAAACCGTCGGACCCATCCCCACGATCCTGGGATCAAAATTCAGGTGCTTGGCAAACTGACTCATATTTAGGACGGCGGTAGGGTCCTGGGATCGTGTGCGAGGTCCCCTTTTGTGACCGTCGGACAGGCAAAGTCAATGGGGAAGCCCAGATTCACTTAATGTCCATGGGATTAATTTAACAACTGCAGCGATTCGCTTAGCAACGGTGGCAAGAAAGGTCGTAAAATAGAGCAAAATTCACTTTAACCAATGTTTCGCTTAGCAACATAAATCTGCGGCTCCGTTTGTGGTCACAAGTCGAGGACTTTCTGTCTATGCGATGGTTTTAGCACAGCGTGGAGGTGAGTCAAAAGCATGTGATGTAAATAACATTATATTTTATGGACTGCCGTACCCATCAGCCTCCATTGTTCCTGGTGGGGAGCAATGGGTGTGAGAGTCCTACATTGTCCCCCTGGAAAACGGGGAGGGGGCTTTAATGTCCCTAAAGTAGAAGGACTGCCATGCCCATCATCTTCACAGTGGGGGAATATGGGCTCAGGGGTCCCATGCAACCCTGGAAAATGGGGAGGGGGCTTGGAGGCGGTCCTTCCCCAAGGACTGCCATGCCCATCAGTCTCCATTCTCAAAGGGGAGCGATGGGTTTGGGAGTCCCATCCCATCCTCTTGGCAAATGGGAAGGGGGCTTTAATCAGTTCACTCCGAAGTAGAAGGACTGCCATATCCATCAGCCACACACACACCTTCCTGAGGGAGTCCCATCTCCTTCCCATCCTCCTGGACATTGGGGACGGGTCTTGGACCGGGCACCCCTGACGTAGAAGGACTGCCATGCCCATCAGCCCCCTTCTTGGAGGAGACCAATGGGCTTTGGAGTCCCACTGCATTGCCTGGGGTGGGAGGGGGGGCTTGCAGCCGGAGCCCCCTAAGGAGATGGGAGTGCCACCCATCATCCTCGGTGGGGAGCGATGGTCTCGGAATACCCGTCCCATTCTCCTCTTGGAAAATGGGGAGGGGGCTTGGACCTGGTGCTGCTGAAGGACTATCATGCCTATCGGTCTCCTTCCTGGAGGAGAGCGATGGGCTCAGGAGCCCCCTTGTGTTGCCTGGGATGGGAGGGGGGGCTTGAAACTGGAGCCCCTGGAGTTAGAAGGCCCGCTGCACCCATCTTGGGCAGAGAGTGATGGGTATGGGAGTCTTGGAAAATGGGGAGGGGGCTCGGAGCTAGTCCACGTCCGCCGAGGGGCGCGTCGGGGGGCGGGGCGTGGGCGTGGCTTGCGCTGCAAAGGCCGGGCGGGGAAGGAGGGAGGGAGTAGGAGGAATAGCCCCCCCCAGCCTGAATATCTGGGCGGGGTCGGAAGTGGCGCTACTGGCGTGTGGGCGTGGCTTGAGTTCGGGAAGCGCCTTTTCCTTGGGCCGGGCGGGGAAAAAGGAAGGGAGGGAGGAGGAAGAGGCGGAACAGCCCCCCCTCCCTCGCCTGCCTGCTCGGGCGGGGCCGGAAGTGGCGGCGGCGGTGGCGGCGGCGGCCTCCCTTCCGCGCCAAGCAGCCGGGGGCGGGCGGGCGAGCAGGCGGAAGGGCGGCCGGTGCCGATGGAGGCGCCCCCCCCACCGCTCTGCTTCTACAGCCAGGGCCGCCCCCCCGCGGCCGCCGCCCCCCCGCCCGGAGACGGACACGGAGGAGCAGCAGCAGCAGCAGGTCTGAGGGTAGGGTGGGGGAGGAGCGGCCGGAGGGCGGGCGTGGGGGGAGGAGGAGAAGAAGCCGGGCTCGCCTCAGCCCGGCCAGGCTGCCCCGCCGATACCGGCGCCATGTTGGGCGGGCGGCCTTCTCTCGCGCGCTCTCTCTGAGGGGAAGGCCTCGAGGCAGCGCGGGCCTGGTCTGAGCGGAGGGAGGGCGCCTGGAAGACACCCCTCCCCTCCGCCCATCTTGAGGGGGGGGGGAAAAAGAGAGACGCCGCGGGGGGTCCCCCTCAGGCGGCTTCCAGAGCGCTGGACTACGACGCCCAGGATGCCCCGCGTGGCAGGCTTGAGGGAGCCTGGCCTTTGGAGTGGGCCCCGCAAAACAAGATGGCGGTTGGGGGATTCTGGGAGTTGGAGTCCATTTATATTCAAGGATGGGGGATTCTGGGAATTGGAGTCCATGAAAAGCATGCTGGGCAAGGGATTCTGGGAATTGGAGTCCATGTAAAGCATGCTGGGCGAGGGATTCTGGGAGTTGGAGTCCATGTAAAGCATGCTGGGTGAGGGATTCTGGGAGTTGGAGTCCATTTATATTCAAGGATGGGGGATTCTGGGAATTGGAGTCCATGTAAAGCATGTTGGGCAAGGGATTCTGGGAGTTGGAGTCCATGTAAAGCATGCTGGGTGAGGGATTCTGGGAGTTGGAGTCCATTTATATTCAAGGATGGGGGATTTTGGGAATTGGAGTCCATGTAAAGCATGCTGGGTGAGGGATTCTGGGAGTTGGAGTCCATGTAAAGCATGCTGGGTGAGGGATTCTGGGAGTTGGAGTCCACCCACCCACCTTAAAACTGCCAAAACTATGAAACTGTACAAGCCTCCTCCAAGATGACCAGTCCTTGCCCGGCCTTTCGAATCTCCCAACCGGAGCCAAAATAAACCTTCTGGCATGACGGGCTCAATTTTCACTGGGAGGTAGAAATGGGGAAGGTGAGCCCCATGGAGGATGCCTGATCCCTCTGCGGGCATGGAGTGAGTCCATGTGTGACCGCAGCACCAGGCATTTTGTTTTATTGGTCCTGGCTTTCTCTAGTCCTGGGGCTTTTTTACACCACTTGTCCCAAGTAGGCTGGATCGTCCTCACTAGCAGCTGAACATGGGACTTGTAGTTGCATCCTTCTAGAAGGGAGTTGGGGGTCTTCATTTCCCACCCCCTTTTTTCACGGAGTGGAATGGATTCTTGCCGCTACAGATCCAACCAAGTTCCTGGGCTTAGACCAGTTTTTTTTTTTTTACAAATTTGGTGCCTTTAAGAGGGGTGGGCTTCAACTCCCAGAATCCCCTAGCCAGCCAACGATATCCCAGACTACATTCAGCTCTCTTAACAAGAGTTTGGTCAATTAAGGTAGAGGTCTCCAAATTTGAACTTTTAAAACTTGGGAGACTTCAAGCCACAGAATTCCCTGGTTAGTCCTGGTTGTTAGTCCACAAGTCTTAAAAGTTGCGAGTTTGGAGCGCCCAGCATTATGGGAACCCATCAGGAGTTGCCATAGGGCAGGGGAAGGAATTGCAGCCTTTGCAGCCAGGTGACCCTTTGGGGGGGCAGGTAGAGCATGTTTTATGCACGGCAAGGGCTTGTGAACTCAACACGTTGCACACATCCAGTTTGGACACAACTAAACTGCCTTGGAAGATGGCTGTGTGATAAAATGACCAGACCAGATACTTGAAAATTTGAAAAACATTGCATTAGACCCAACCAGTATAGCTTGGAAGTCTGACACCCCTTGTGCTGTGTTGGTCTGACACCCCTTGTGCTGTGTTGTCATTGTTGGTCAGGAATCGGTGGGTCCTTAATTGTGTGGTTAGCACCAGCGCCTAAATCTCAAAAGAGGCCACAAACGTGTGTTGAAAGAGCTTGCTTTGTTGCAAAGATCACCTGAAGAAATTCGGGTGCCACCTGGTTCGCACACTGGACTGAATGTTATAATGGCCTGTTTATTTTTCTTCATGTTTGTGTGAACCAGCCCGCTTGTGGTTTGTTGACCAGGTTTGTGGCTTCTTATCGTTTTCAGCCAGTTTGGGCTCAGTTATTAAGAGTTTCCCAGTTCAAGTTTTCCTTGACTTACAACCACAATGGAGTCTAAAATTTCAGTTGCGAAGTGAGCCATTTCTTAAGTGAGATTTTGCCCCATGTTACAACCTATTTTCTCACAGAGGTTAGTGAATCACTGCAGTGTTAGTCACACGTTCTTAAGCGAATCTGGCTTCCCCATGGTCTGTGCTTCTCAGAAGGTCACGAAAGGGGATCACTCATTAATATGAGTCAGTTGCCTAGCATCTGCATTTTGGTCAGGTGACCAATAAGTCACTTTTTAAAGTGCCACTGTAACTTCAAATTGATGTAAGTAGAGGACTACTTGTATACATCAAAAGATGTCTGGCTTTTGATGGCATTTTGTGAGATGAAAATGGATCTAGCTAGCAGATCCTGAGTTTGGGCTAAAACTGCTCCCTTCCTACAATGTCTTAATTAGCATCCCCCCCCCCGAAAATTGCAAAAAAAGACCCTTTCCTGAAAATTTGGGAAAGCTTGTTCCTTTTACAAAGGATATGCTGCACAGCTGCATGAATTATATTGGCTAAGTGGAACTTGATGCTTTGAAGAGACTCTTGTCCAGCTGGATTTTTGCCTAAGACAAAAAACACATGAAGAAAATAATTAAATAGCCTGTCCTCAGTTTAGTTCTAACATTATGGCTGGTTTCCATGTGGAATTGTCACGACACAAACGTCACGTTTTGGACTGGCTCAGGATATCTCCTGCCTTTGGGAGAACATTTTTATGGCTGGAAGTGACTTTAGTCTCATGAAATAATAAACAGCTAATCATGAAGGACGCCCGGGAACCTGATGGACGGCAAGCTCTAAAAATTATTGGGAGATGGGATGATCAAATAAATTCTGCTGATTGTTTAGGTGAGGTCATTGCTGATGCAGAGTGCTTAAGTCCTTAAACTGTTAAAGTAGCTCATGAAAATATTGATTGAGAAGATCCTAGCGCAGGGGTCTCCAACCTTGGCTCCTGGAAGCCTGGCGGACTTCAACTCCCAGAGTTCCACAGCCAGCAAAGCTGGCTGTGGAATTCTGGGAGTTGAAGTCCGCCAGGCTTCCAGGAGCCAAGGTTGGAGACCCCTGTCCTAGCGGTTAGCCAAATGAGTCCAAAGCTTGGATGAAGTCTCATCAGTTGCTTCTCTTTGTGGGAAATGCTGGGGTGGTTTTCTTCCAGACATTTCATTATCAAAATAGGTAACATCACCAGCGCTAGAAAAGAGTGAGTTTGTGGAGAAGAGGAGGAGGAGGAGGAGGAAGACTATGGGGTCCTTGATGCTCTCTGAGCTGGGTGGTTTTCTTGCAAACATTTCATGACCCAACTAGGTAACATCATCTGTGCTAGAAGAGAGGGGTTGCAGGGAGGAGGAGAAGGACTGTGGGATCCTTGCTGCTCTCTGAGGTTGGAGGTTTTCTTGCTGAGGTTTCATTACCAAAGTAACTAACATCATCAGTGCAAGAAAACCACCAAGCTCAGAGAGCAAAGGACCTCACAGTCCTCCTCCACCACAACCACCCTCCCTTCTAGCACTGATGGTGTCCCCTAGTTGGATCACAAAAGGTCTGCAAGAAAACCACCCAGCTCAGAGAGCACCAAGGACCCAATTATCTTCCTTCCTTCCTTCCTTCCTTCCTTCCTTCCTTCCTTCCTTCCTTCCTTCCTTCCTTCCTTCCTTCCTTCCTTCCTTCCTTCCCTGATGATGTTACCTAGTTGGGTCATGAAACATCTGCAAGGAAACCACCCAGCTCAGAGAGCACCAAGGACCCCTCATTCAACCCTGAGCTACAAACATTCTCGTCTCTTGGTACCCATAATGATGTTTTATGGCCTTTCTGTACTGCTCAGAGTGATGTCCCTTGACTTGGGGCTCTCCCAAAGCATCGAGACTCCCACTCCCATCATCCCTTGCCAGCCTGGCAGCAGTTGAGGATGATGGACTTTGTAGCCCAACCCCTTTGGAAGAGGAGACAACGGCAGCGTGGCTCCCAAACTCCGAAAGCGCTTTTGACAGTCAAGGCTGGGGCTTCTCACAAGCTTTTAAAAACGGGCGGACTTCAGTTCCCAGCTGGCGGAGCTCACCTAATAATCAGCAGAATGGATTTGATCCTTCTCCAAAATAATTTCTTTTTTTAGGGCTCGCGATCTAGAAAGTTCCTCCTGGGAGCTTCGCGATTCAGGCTGTGTGACTACAAGTCACATCCAAACCATAAAAAATGCCAAGTGTCTGTCAGAGTATATTGATGAACTGGAATAGGTCAGCCAATGAATAAGCCTAGCAACTAAGTCAGCCAATGAGGACTGTTTGGAAACTGAAACTAGAAGTAGCCTAGGGATAGGTCTATATTAAGCTCTGCAGCTATGTTGAGCTCTGAGTCTTATTGAAAATGAAACTGTTTCTCTCTGCTGTGTATAATTCTTGCCTGCTGAACTAAAGTGAAACTGAAGTCTGTTTTCTGAGCAGAGTTGCTGTTCTGCTCTGAACCTGTAACATGTTTGCTCCGTGTGGGAGACATCTACAACTGGTATTGTAAAATTTACTTGTGTTTATAAAGAAGTTAAATGAAGCCTCAGTCATCTGTGTTTATTTCTGGCGCTGAATTTACACTGAACACATTTTGATCACAGAACCACGGCAGTTGTAAGTGTGAAAAGCAGCCGTCAGTCACTTTTTTTCAGGGCCATTGGGAACTTCGAACAGCCACTAAATGAGGTGTTGTGACTTGTCTGCTGTTGCTAGAAACACACGAGCCTTTTCTCACCGTCCTGTAGCTTTTCCTCACCGGGATCATGTTGCTCCTTCGGGGTGCAAATCTTGTCTCTACACCCCCAGTTTCCTCCGGCATCCTCTCAGGTCTGTGAATCTGAGGGTTCCACGGCTGTTGGGAGCCCAGATTTATCTTTTTATTTGAAATTTATTATCTGCATCCTCTGGAATCGGCCCTGATTTGCAGGAGAAGCTCCTTGGCAGATGAAAATCCTTCCTGTCTGTCAGAACCTCTTCCTTCTTCTCGGGCTGTCCTGGATGCAGCCTGGGCCGAATTTGAGTGACGCCATCAAAAAAGTGGTGGAGTAGGCTTGCACCCAGGAGGAAATTGTTTCCACAGCAAGCATCCACGGGGCAGTTTGGGGTGTCAAGGGCCTTTGGCATTTGGGGTGTGTCTTTTGAATGCCTCCTTCAAGCAAGAGATTGCGTTGGAGACCTCTAATCTTCCCCTGTTCCTTTTCTGCAGATTATGGCGAACTCAACGGGACCGTTGCTAACCGAGACCCCTTCCTGACATCTCCTGGTGCCAGTGACTTGCCTGTCCCCGTTTCCGTGGTTCCCAACGGCAGCCAGCCCGGCAGGGAGCTCAGCCTGGCGCTCAAACAGACGGCAAAAGGCGGCATGTTTGTCAAAGCCGGTCTGAGAACCAAGACCTTTAGCTTGAAAAACAGCCTGGACAGGAAGAACGAGCGATGCCACGAGAGCCGAGCCGGAGAGGGCCATTCCTGGGACAAAGCCGAGATGCACCCCGTCCCCAATGGCTTCGTGGCTGACGGTTCTGAGTACATCGCCAACGGCTGCACCGGCAAAGGGGCGGACAACGACGGCAGTGGCTCAGAGAGCGGCTACACCACACCCAAGAAACGGAAAGGCCGGCGCAACAGCGCCAAGGGCTGTGAGAACCTGAGCCTGGGCCAGGAGAAGGTCGTGCCATGTAGTCCCGTCCCAGTCTTGAAGCTGGAGACGGACCCCTTCAGGCCTGACGGCGGGGACTCGAAGGCTGACCTGAAATCTGCTTGGAAGTGTGAGCAGCTGGGCGGGCTGGGGGTGGGCCACGGGAAGCCAGGTGGAGGTGGGGACATGCTCCGGAAGGCGGCGGAGGCCAAAGTCGGACTGGCCGGCAAAAAGTTTGAGGAGCGTCCCAAGGGGAAGCACGTCTTGGGATCGTCCTCGAAGGAAGATTCTTGGACCCTGTTTAAGCCGCCCCCGGTTTTCCCTGTGGATAACAGCAGCGCCAAGATTGTCCCCAAAATCAGTTATGCAAGCAAAGTGAAAGAGAACCTGAACAAGGCGGCTCCTCTGTCCTCCTCTTCCTCTTCCTCCTCTTCCTCCTCCTTGTGCTCATCTTCTGTGGGCGAAGTCCAAGTCCAGGCCCCCAACCGCCTCTCCCAGGTCCCCATGTCCGCCATGAAGTCTGTTACATCGGCCAGCTTTTCCAACGGCCCCATCTTGGCCGGGGCTGACCGTGGGGTGTGTCCGACCGGCGTCCAGGCCCTGCTGGTGCCGGCCACTAGTACTGTCCTTTCGGCTTCTTCCAAATTGGCAACCCAGGACTCGGGTCCCTCCGTGGTCGCCATGGACCCGCAGAAGCCGAGTCTCTTCATCTACCCGTCAAATATGCATGGCCTGTTCAGCGTGGCGGCCCAGGCTGAGTCTCCCTTCCTGTCCACGCAGCAAAACTTAGGCGATATCTTCCAGAACCAGTGGGGGTTATCCTTTATAAACGAGCCCAGCGCGGGGCCGGAGACTTCGCCCCGGAAGCCGACGGACACCAAGGTGGCCGAGGTGACCTTCCAGGGCCCGTGCCCCGCCGTGCCGGTTCCTCAGGAGGCTGAGACGCTTTCCGCTGGACCCGAACAGCCAGCCTTCCCCAAGGCCTACGAGCTGGCCAAACGGACTAGTCCCCAGCTGTTGGGTGGACTCTTAAAGCTGGAGGCCGCTGGGGAGGAGAGCGACTTGCTGTTAGAGGCCCACTTGCCGGGGGCCTTGCCCCAGGCGGAGCTCGGGGGCCCGGGGGCCTTTGTGTTCCTCGCCAAGGACTACCGCGTAGACAGTCATCTGTCTTCTCCTACGAACACTTTGTTAGTCTCCACCAAAGAGCAGAGGCACCCCGGCGGTCTAGAACGGAAAGCCAGCTGGGGGGAGTTCGACCTAGAGGCAGCTGTTCTCTATCACATCCAAGGTAACGTCTCCCGGGCTGGGAGGGACTCCGTTCCTCATCAGCCCCGGCGTTTTCTGGAGAATGGCAGCCCGGCTTGGGGTGGGAGGAGTCCTACCCTCCAGGGCTGGCGTTGGGTCTCTCTGGGAGCAGGAGGGGGGAGGCAGCTGTCAATGCAGGTAATCCTCAACTTGGAATTGCAAGGGAGCCCCGATATTTCTGTTGCTATAAGCGAGGCGGCTGTTAAGTGAGCTTTGCCTCCCTTTATGGCTTTTCTTGCCGCAGTCGTTAAGCAAATCACTGCCATTGTTAAGTCAGTGACCCGGTTGTTCAACAAATCTGGCTTCCCTGTTGATTTTGCCTGTCGGAAGGTTGCCGAAGGGGGGATCACATGACACCCCCCCCCAGGATGTTGCGACTGTCATAAATGTGAAGCAGTTGCTGAGTTTCTGAATTTGGATCACGTGACCCTGGGGATGCTACAATGGGAGCGACTGTAAAAATGCTCCTTTTTTTCCAGCACCATTGCAGCTTCACTAAATGAACTGTTGTCGAGGGCTACCTGTTTACCTAGGTGGGTTGGGTGGTCAACGCAAGGGCTCATTGTGTGTGGCAGCAAAAGGACTGCTCTGCTTCCAGCCAGGGATTGTTGAACCCTGGGGTTCTGACCGAGGCTTCCCCAAACAGCACGGCGCCGAGTCCTCATCTTCCTAAAACCTCTTTTATTTAGTCTACAGGGAATTCCTCTCCAGCAAAGTCCCGGCCAACGGTCTTTCAAGAGAGTTCACCATGACAGACCTTTATCAGGCTTGGAGAGTTGCCAGGCCGGTATCTGCCACACGCCACACTCTAGCAGGCAATATTTGGCAAGAAGTCAGGAACAGTTCTTCAGTGAACAAATGGTCTCCTGCAACCACCATTCCCCTTGCGCTCCTCTTTGATTTTCTGGCCCCATCTCTGCCTTCCACGCAGAGCCTTCCCCAGATTCCAGGACTGTCCTTGGTTCCTCCTCAGTCTCTGGCGGGCCACAGCACCTGGGAGAGGGGTTCAGGTTAGACCATGGTCTGGTTTTCGGCCTGGCGCTTGCAAGGAGGGGAAGACCGAGCTAAGCCCCAGTAGTCCCGCCTCTTCCTGGTCTTGCTCAGCCGGCAGAATGCCTTCGATGGGGACTGGGCTTGTACAGTGGCCAGGGGGCCTGGCCTTTTATACAGTGGCCAGGGGGCCTGGCCTTTTATACAGTGGCCAGGGGTCCTAGCCTTTTCTTGGTGGCCTAACTCGGCAGGTGAGGGGTGGGTTCCCTTTGGCTGAGAAGCCCTCCAGTCCCTGCAAGCCATACTGGAGCTGCTGTCCTTGCAGGATCCGTGTTCTCACGGTGGGTTGTATTTTAATTATTTTTATCCTGCCTTGATGATTATTATAAATAACTCAAAGTGGTGAGCATATTGAATCCTCCTTCCTCCTCCTATTATCACCACAACAACAACCCTGTGAGGTGGGTTGGGCTGACAGAGGGATTAGGGCAAAAGTCACCCAGTTGGCTTTCATGCCTAAGGCGGGACTAGAACTCCCAGCCTCCTGGTGATTGGTCCAAAGACACCTAGCTGGCTTATGTGCCTTAAGGTGGGACTAGAACTCCCAGCCTCCTGGTGATTGGCCAAAAATCACCCAACTAACTTGCATGCCTAAGGCGGGACTAGAACTCTCAGCCTCCTGGTGATTGGCCAAAAATCACCCAATTAACTTGCATGCCTAAGGCGGGACTAGAACTCTCAGCCTCCTTGTGATTGGCCAAAAATCGCCCAACTAACTTGCATGCCTAAGGCGGGACTAGAACTCCCAGCCTCCTGGTGATTGGCCAAAAATCACCCAACTAACTTGCATGCCTAAGGCGGGACTAGAACTCTCAGCCTCCTTGTGATTGGCCAAAAATCACCCAACTAACTTGCATGCCTAAGGCGGGACTAGAACTCTCAGCCTCCTTGTGATTGGCCAAAAATCACCCAACTAACTTGCATGCCTTAAGGCGGGACTAGAACTCCCAGCCTCCTGGTGATTGGCCAAAAATCACCCAACTAACTTGCATGCCTAAGGCGGGACTAGAACTCTCAGCTCCTGGTGATTGGCCAAAAATCACCCAATTAACTTGCATGCCTAAGGCAGGACTAGAACTCTCAGCCTCCTGGTGATTGACCCAAAGATACCCAGTTGCCTTTCAGGAGTCTCCCCTGTCCTCATTGACCCAGCCCCTCCCCAAAGGGGTCAGCTTGGCCTCCATAGCTGAAGGAATCCATTGATGGAGGGAGGAGTGGAAATAAGCTGGCCAGTTGACCAATGGCCAGAGCTCTGGGTTCCTTCCATCCTTTGACAAGGGCAGCCCTATCTCACTGCACATGGCAGCCAGCCGGGTCAGAGGAAAGAATACGGCCCTTGGCATAACCTGGGCAGTCTGGTTCCAATTACCATGGTTAAGCAAGGACCGCCACCATCTGTACATTCTAATTAGAGTTTGCTGATATGTCTTTGCGATACTAACCAGTTTCTCCCCCCCTCTTTTTTTTTTCCCCCTTGCAGAAATGGAATCTATTTGTAATTTGCAAAAGCGAGGTAAGGATTTTCCTCCTTCCGTTCTCTTAAAAGGGGCTCAGCGCATTATAATTGTTGAAGGGGACAGCAGGAGGGTTGGTGTGAACCACTGAGGGATCCTTTCTTGATGTTGTGTAGCAAATCTGGCCGATCAGCCCCCTCTAAATCTTCCCAGCTCGGACTATTTTCAAATCAAGCACCAACCAGGTTGCCTCTCCCGGAGAGCATGATGGGCCATTTGGCAAGTACTCGCCGGGTGCAAGTGCTTTGGGTTTAGCCCGTACACCTGACGCTCCCTTTCCAAATAACGCAGCCACGATTCCTTTCGAACTGGCTGCGAGGGCTCATTTCACCCCAGGGCGAGCACCCGACAGGATCCCCTGAATGCAGGCATCTCCAAAATGGGCCCCTTTAAGACCTGTGGACTTCAACTCCCAGGATTCCCCAGCCAGCATTCTGGGAGTTGAAGTCCACAGGTCTCAAATTGGCCAAATTTGGAAACCCCCTAACTTAATGTTGGAACTCATTGTTGGAATGTATTTTTGTGCAACAGCTACAGTAGAATTCAGCCAGTCGATGGCAGTGTTTACAACTTTGTGTCTATTCCATTATATATACTCTGTGTTCTTTCCTTCCAAAGTAGAATTTCCTGTTACAGTTAAGCAGGAAAGCACATGGTGACTGTACTTTTTGTTTGATCTGCGGTGCTATAGATAAACAGCATTTCGAATCAAGTGGACTCTTGATCACACGGCCGACTGCACTGGGGTTGGGGTTGGGACATGGTTGACCTTTGCTAATGCTGGACTCGGGGTGGCTGCGGGAGTGGCATGCTGGATGTCCAGTTCACTCAGACCCTGTTCTTCCTTTTCCAGACCCAAAACGAATAATCACTTACGCCGAAGCCCTGGACACCCCCAGCACCTGAGCAGCAGCCAAGGGTTCCCGTTGGGCCTGTGACCAGCCCCGTGCGCCGTACCTGAGGGGGACCCCCCACTCTGGTCATCCGAATCCGAACTGCAGGACCATCCCTTCACGTGTGTGTCCCTGTGTGTATACTGATGCACACACACCGGCCTAACACAATCCCTATTCTGGGCTTGACGAAACTCCCTACCAAGCTGGCAGAGGTCACACACACACACACACACACACACACACACACCGTGGTTATTTAAACCCCACTTTTGAATGTCTGGACCTTTCCCATTTCCTCGTTTTTTTTGCTCCCTCCACCCCCCCCTCCCGATTTCCATTTTTTTTTCCTTTTCCTTCCTTCCTTCCTTCCTTCCTTCCTTCCTTCCTTCCTTCCTTCCTTCCTTCCTTCCTTCCTTCCTTCCTTCCTTCCTTCCTTCCTTCTCTCTCCCTCCTGTTAAAAGGAAACCAGGCGTGGGTAGACTTAGCTTGTCCAGTATCTCTGCGAAGGTTTTTTTTTTGGGGGGGGATCATATTTTTGGGGGGGCTTTGCAATCATTGGTAACACACTAACCAGGAGGAAACTTTTCTGCACCCCACTTTTCTTCCCTTGGGGGGTGAGGAGCAGGAATTCATCTTGGATCTTCGTGTCTCTCCATTGCCCTGGGGGGGGAAAGGGGGGGGAAGGGTGGAAATTCAGTTGCCAAATTAACAGGTTCCCCCTTTGGGGCAGCGGGGGGGGTCAATGTTTTCGCGAAGATATATCCACCCTTTGAGACCCTCGACCGTGGTTGGCGGGGTGTGGGGTGAGGAAGGGGCTGTTGTTTGTTTTTAATACGGTATCCAGGGTTGGGGTACATATGAGTGTGTGTGTCTTGTGTGTTTGTGTGATGAGAGCGCGAGCGAGAGGAAGGGAGAGCACAAATGCACTCGGCGGGATCTCCTCCTAACCGCCAGGATCAGGCCAACCCCCCCCCCCCCAAAAAAAAACCCTTGGATTTATTCTTGAGTTTGCCTGGCGATTCTTTCGCGGGGGGTGGTGGTTCAAAGCATTGCATGTGTAAACTTGTGCACACACACGCACACACACACACCCAAACACATCCCATGCGTGTGGCAGCTGGTATGGAAATAAATGTATGAAAGGGAAACCAAACCAGCTTGCTTCTCTCCTCCCCCTCCTTTCTTCTGGTGTGTTTGTGTGTGTGTGTGTCTCCCACCCACCCTCCAGCCTGCTTTCTCCCTCCAGTGGTAACTCTGGACCGCTTCCCCCCACTCAGCCCCCTTCTGGGGAGGGTCTCCTCATTGTCTTCAACCGTTCTCGCTCCCTTGCAAAAGCAGAACTGCGAAGTTGGTTTTTAAAATTGTCTTTTTTAAAGAGAGAATTCCTTCAGGTTATGGAGCAGGCAGGGTCTTATTTTGGGGGGGGGGGTAGGTGGGGGCTTGGGTGCCCCCACAGCTGCAGCCATGGAGGGGGTCTTGCATCAGAAGCCGTTCTCCCTCTTCCCCCTATCCCCCAAGTGATACAAGCAAGGCCTTCTGAACCCCAAGTCAGGCTTCAGGCAAGACAATCCCCAGATGTGTCTGGACACTACAGAAGTAGGGGAGAGGGGGAGGGCACACATTTGGATCCCATGAAGCTCTGGGGGGGGGGAAGGTCTTAATATCTTTCGGGGGGGAAGGTTCTGCCTCTGTTCAAAACTTTCGTCCTTCGGGGTTTGCGCCTTTAGCGGAAAGTGGGATTATTTTTCTGCTTTTATTTTGCTAGGGTTTACTGCTGATCTTGCTTCTGTCTCTGTGTCCTGCCCCCCCTCCTTCTGCCCCCACCCCACCCCAAATTCGGTTGGGTGGGTGGTCCTTTCATTTTTGCATCATGGTAGACCCATCTCTGGTCCTTCCCCGACCTGCAAAATTATGCCTCTCTTTTCCCATTCCTCAAATAGAGCTTCATTATTATCCCCTATTAAAATGGGGGCAGGGTTTTTTTTTAATCTGATTTGTTTCTTCTCAATTATGGACAAAATTCCCTTATGCATAAATGTCCCTTGTTTTAAACTTTCCTCGATTATTATTTTCTTTTGGAAAACCCTTTTCGCCAAAGCCTTGACCGCTTATTAAACAGAAACTCTTCTTTTAACCTTTTCCTCTCCCTCGTTGAATTTTGTGTGTGTAATTGGGGCTGGGGGAGGGTAGAAATGAAGCAATTCAGTGAAGCTGTGAATGACGGTGGAACATGAAAATAATGAATAGAGGTATAGGTTTTATATATGTATATGTATGTATGCATGTAGGTCTTGGCGTGTTCGGGTCTTTTCCCGTGGAAGTTTGAGACCCAAACACACCCAAGACCTGCATACCTGTACCCGTGAAAATCTACGAAAACATTTTATTTATATGTATAGATATATAGATATATAGATATTATATATAGATATTTGTTTTCGTAGATTTTCGTGGGTGCAGGTATGTAGGTCTAGGTGTGTTTGGGTCTTTTCCCGTGTAAGATTAAGAGTATCTTGTTGACGTTTTGGCGAGGTCCCATTCGCCATCCTCAGGCTGGTGCTTTCGGCTTCATGCTTCCACTGGCACGAAGCTGAAAGCACCAGCCTGAAGAAGGCAAGTGGGACCTTGCCAAAATGTCAACAAGATACTCTTAATCTTACACGGGAAAAGACCCGAACACACCTAGACCTGTGTGTGTGTGTGTGTATGGTATTCAGCTTTGTTCGGGTATTTTCCCACGACATTATAGTGGTGCTTTTAAAGTTGTAGCAACGTTTCGGCAGAATCTCATCTGCCAACATCAGGCTTCTGTATTGTGTATTCTGTATTGTGACTCACAGACGAACACAATACAGAAGCCTGATGATAGCAGATGAGATTCTGCCGAAACGTTGCTACAACTTTAAAAGCACAACTATAATGTCGTGGGAAAATACCCGAACAAAGCTGAATACCATACATGTAAGTACCCGCAAAAACTTAAGAAAACACACACACACATATATATATACCCATATATTTTTTTGCTCAAGAGTATTAGTACTGTAGCATAAACCAAACTCTGGCAGACATGGGAATGACAGGGTGGGAGGAGGGTCCGGTATCTTCTTGGGGTTGGGGGGTCGCCTGCAGGTTTGCTGGGAACATGCCAGCGCCTGAGACCACGATCTGACACCTGTTACTGGTGCTCTTTAAGGATGGGACTTCAGTCCACTCTTAACAGAAAACAATTTGAAGAATCGTTTAAAATTATTCTTTTGTTTGGTCCTGTAAAGCCGGGGTCTCCAACCTTGGGAACTCTTTAGGACTTGTGGGCTTCAACTCCCAGAATTCCCCAGCCAGCATAGCAGCCTGCTGCCCTTTGAATAATACAGCTAGTCCTCGACTTAACAACAGTTCATTTAGTGACCGTCCAAAGTTGCAATGTCGCTGAATAAAGGGGATTTGTGACCCTTTTTCTCCACACTTAATGACCGTTGCGGCATTCCCATAGTCTAAACAATGGTCAAAATTCAGACGCTTGGCAACGGACTCGTCTTTACGACAGTTGCAGTGTTCCCGGGCTCACCTGATCCTCTTTTGCGACCTTCTCGTAAACTAAAGTCCCTGGGGAAAGCTGGATTCGGTTAAGAATCCAGGTTAACTTGGAATCGGTGATTTGCTTAACAATCGTGGGATGGAAGGTTGTAAAATGGGGTGGGACTCCTTTAGCAAGCTTCTCACTTAACAACATAAATTGGGGGCTCAACTGTGGTCATAAGTCAAAGACTACCTGCATTGGCACAGCTTCACCCCCTGTTCTTACCCAACCGGGTTCCCAAGGAGCAAACACAGACAAAGGCAGCCTTTGAAGGTTTCATCACGAATTCTCTTCTGAAGGCTGCTTTCCACTCATTAGCTCCGACAAGAAAGAGCCGTGCCAAGTTGTTGGTCAAGGCTGCCAAAAACCCAGAGATAAGAACTAATTTACAAGATTCATGAACTAAGATGTTCCCCCAGCTGAGCTTCTCTGCTGTCTGCAAAGAACGCTTTCCCAAACCTGGCTTTTTATCCTCTTGAGGGAGGGGCCATGACCTTGCAGCCTTACTCCCTGAGTCGCCTGTGCTGCTGTAATTGCTGCCAGCTAACCACAACACCCTCCAGTCTCTAACTCGGGGCTGGGCAACAATGCTGACTTTACAACCGGTGGATTTCGGCTCCCAGAATTCCTGAGCCAGCCACCTGTTGCAAAGTCGGGCATCGTTGCCCGTTCCTGCTCTAGCTGTCGACTGGCACCGATGCCTCCCTGGCACAGCTTATTAATTTGCTTTCTCTGCCTGTCTTTAAGGGGCAGGGGCGGGCAGGAAGCCCACCTAAGACATTTAAACGAAAGATTTGAGTGCAGGGAATCGAGACCGCCTCGCTTACGATCGCAGTAAAAGTCACTGTGCCCTCCTTTTTTCCCCCCGCCTGCCCACGAAGTAGGGACTCAAAACGTGCTGGCATCTCCTGGTTCCCGGTGTCACTTGGCACATGGGGGGGGGGGCATCCTTTTTTAAGGGATTGGCACCCTGAAGAGTTTGGGTGTGTAGGGAGCCACCCCCTGAGTCTTAAAATACAATCAATAATAAAAGCACCGAATTGTTTGCAAGGATTTCCATGGTCCGTCGTGGTCCATTTAGGTAAAGTGCCATCCCTTTGGCAGGTGTTGACTCTAGGAAGCGCATTGTTCAGTCAAGGCTTGTGTGTGTGTGTGTGTGTGTGGGCACGTTAAGTTGAACCAAAAATGGACGGCACCTTTTCGTTGCTCCCCCCTCCCCCCTTTCCAAGAACGGTTGGTGCTGATGCTGTTTGCGTGTGTTTCAGAGCATGGTGGGGAAGCTCTTGAAGCCAATTTTGCACACCTGGCATGCCCCCCTCCAAGGCTCTAGTCCTGGGCTTTTCCCCCCTCTGCGCTTCTTCACCCCTTCGCTCCTCTTTTAGAGGGCAGGCTGGTTACAAATGGGTCCTATTTTTCTGCGCACCCGTGTTCAAATTCTGACGGTCTGTGCCAACCTCGGCCAGTTTGAGCCCTGTGGACTCCCAGAATTCCCCAGCTGGCACCAAAAAAAAAAAAAAGGCTACATGATGTTAAAATGATCGATGAAAAACAGCCGGCTGGGGGGGAATTCTGGGAGTTGAGAGTCCACAGGACTTAAAAACAGCCCAAGTTGGGACTCCCCTGGTTTTTACCCTGAGTGCTTGCATGGGAGGGACGTGTGACAGAACGAGGCTCGCCAGGTTGTGTGCATGCAAACGACACCCTCGCACACGAATGCATGGAGGTTTGGCTTTTTCTCGCAAGTGCTGCTGGGGGTGCTCCTTGGGCCCCTCTTCGGTTCCTGGCTTTTTCCTCTTGGTGTTCCCTCCACTCAAAATGCGCCTGACATGTGCATTTCAGGGCAGCAGGAGCTATGAGAAGCTTAATTTCACCCATTTTTTTCCTCTCTCTCTCTCTCTCTCTCTCTGTGTGTGTGTGTGTGTGTGGAATAGCACTAAATCTGCCCTTTGGGTCCAATGCAGTGAGATCCAGGGCTTGGATCTCTCGCAGCTTTGGGGTTTTTTTGGGGGGGGGGGCGGTTCCTCCCATCCTTCCTGCCACACACACACACAGACACACACACCATTGAGGTGCATGGCATTTGTACCCTCCTGCCCAGATTTTCCCTGGCCTGGCTGGCAGGGCAGGGGGATTTATTGCCAGGAACATGCAGCCTCTTTTTTTAGCTGCAGAAACAGGTTGTGCTTCTTGAGGTAGCAAAAAATGGATTGGGGTGTGTGTGGAAGGCAAGGCAAGAGGCCAAAGTTTTCCATGCAGGACCCCGGGCCAGTTCTTCGGAGCCCTCGCCTCTTGGGGGGCTGGGATTTGGGGGCGTTTTTAATCCCTCCCCATGGACCAAGGGACCCCCAGGCGTGGGGCCAGCCTGCCGGAGTTGTGGCTCTGCGGGGCGTTTCCTCCTGTCCAGGACCCGGGGGGGAGGGGGGGAAGCCAAAGCCCCTTCCCCCCCCTTTTTCCCCTCCTCCTCCATTCTGAATTCTCCCCCACGACAGCGCTTCAGTGCTTATCCGGCTTCCTCCTCCGCCTCTCCCCACATTTTTATATATATTTTAATTAATGAAGAAAAATAATTAAAGTAAAACCCAGTGGGCAGAGATGTGTGTAGAACAAATAAATTAAAAGAGAGATGCTACATAATGTAAAATTGTTGATTAAAAAACAAAAATTAAGTTTCCACGGTTTGGTGGGTGTGTTATTTTTTTTTTTTTTTCTTTGTCGGTTTCTTCTCGAGTTTCTCAACCCCCAAATATTCAGATTTGTACATCTATACCTCTTACGTTGAGAAGGTCCGGCTGGTCTAAAGAGAGGACAAAAGTCTTTGCAGGGTCTCCAAAATCCAGGTCAAGGTCGTCTCAAAAGATGCTTTTCCAAAGGACAACTGGACTTTCTTAGTGTTTTTTTTCCCCCCTTGAAAACGTTTCGCTTCTCACCCAGGGAGCTTCCTCAGTTCTAACTGAATGGGAGGGAAAGGAGGGACTTCTATCCTTCACCGTCATTTTGCTGTGAAAGGAGCTTCTTGGATGGGAGGAAGCTAAATTAATCTGGAGAAGCTTCTTGGATGAGAAGCAAAACTTTTCAAGGGAAAAAAAAAAGGAACTTTCAGAACTGGACTCCAGAAGAACTGAAGAAGCTTCTTGGATGGGAAGGGAAATGTTTTCAAGGAAAAAAAAAACCCCAAGAAAGCCCAATTGCCTTTTGGAAAAATACCTTTGGGATGAAGAGAAGACAGTGTTGTTGTGTTTTGCCAGCTGGACTTCTTCATGTCCATTTGTCCACTCTGGATGCTGAAGAACTCCAGAGGACCAGCTACGTCCAGCAGCCAAGCGGAGACTTCTTGTCCCTTCTTTGGGTGCCCTCAACAGACGCAGCTTCCATGCCCTCAGGCATGGTTGAGATAGGAGGGTCTAAATCCCCCCCAATGCAATTAATGCAATTAATAAGTAGCCATCTTTGCTATCTGGGACCAGAAGCTGGACTAGAACTGCATTGGAGACTCAGCCATGCCAGAGATGGTCAGTGGTGGTCAAATCGCCTGAGGACACAGGCCATCTGCAAGACAGGAAGGGAGGTCAACCTGCTGGGCAAGGCAGCGGAGGGAGGGTTCCTTAGCCTCCCCGCATCCCATGTGCCACTGCTTACCCAGCATTAGGGGGAATATATCCCCTCTTCCTTGCGCATGCTTGGGAGGGACCGGCTAAAATTCCGTCTTGCACCTCTTGCCAAGATTTGGTGGTGGGTGATGGAAAGAGCTGGACGGTCAGCTGGTTACGGGTAGTCCTTGACTTACGACCACAACTTGAGGCCAACATTTCCAAGCAAGACCGTGGTCAGTTGACTGCTTGCCCCATTTTGCGACCTTTTTAAGTGAATTGCATGGATGCTAACCAAGCCTGGCTTCCCCCCGTTGACTTTGTTGGGAATGCCACAACGGTTGTAAGGGGTGAGAAACTCAGGAGTAGTCCCATTGTAACTTCGGTCACTAAGCGAACAGTTGTATGTTGAGTACAATACTGTCTGGAAGTGGGGGTTGGTCAACTGGCAGTCTCCTCCTTTGGAAGTCAGCTCATAAGGTCCAGCAGCCTTTTTAAGATCTCCAGAAGTTGGCAAAGGTGGATTTGTTGGCCAACCAGCCTCGCCTAGAAGGCCATTTTGAAGAAGGTTTGGGGGTCTCCCAAAGCAGGAGCAGATTCTTCGAGACCACCCAGGTTTCTCCTTGAAGGACTTCAACATCTCTTGGTGGAATTGGCTTCCCCAGCGCCCCCTCAAGCCACGTCTCCAAGAGAAAGATGACCGTTACGGTCCATTGACTTGTTTCCAAAATGGCGATTGGAGAGAATCACGCAGTTCTGTGGGTGCAAGGCGGTCTAGAATTCCCCATCGCCTAGCCCAGGGGTGTCCAACCTTGGGCACTTTTAAGACCTGTGGACTTCAACTCCCAGAATTCCCAAGCCAGCATGTAACTCACAGTTAGCGTGTAGACAGTCACATGTCTTGTTGTCCACAGTAACTGAGATGGACCTTGGGAGTCCTAGTGGACGATGACTTAAACTTGAGCCAGCCATGTGCTGCAGCCACACCCAAAAAGCGAATATAATCCTGGGTTGTATAAACAGAGGCATAGGATCAAAATCACGTGAAATATTAGTACTGCTTTCTAAATCCTAAGTAAGGCCACAACTGGAATATTCTGCATCCAGCTTTGGTCCCCACATTACAAAAATGATGTTGAGACTTTGGAAAAAGTGCAGAGAAGAGCAACTAAGATGATTAAAGGCTTGGGGAGTAAAACTTAAGAACAGTTGTGGGATTTGGGTTTGGCCAGTCTAGAGAAAAGAATTAGGGGGGACATGATAGCAGTCTTCCAGCATATGAGGGGGTTCCCCAAAGAAGAGGGAGTCAAACTATTTTCCAATGCCCCAGAAGGCAGAAGCAGCAGCGACAGATGGAAACGAAGCAAGGAGAGAATTAAGGAGAAACAATTATGAGAAAGATTAACCGGTGGAACAGCTGAACCAGACGTTGTGGGTGCTCCATCACCGGAGGTTTGTAAGAAGAGACTGGACAAACAGTCTATATAAGCCTCCTACTTGAGCAGGGGGCTGGACTAGAAGACCTCCAAGGTCACTTTCCAGCTCTGTTCTGACAATGAAAAGACACCGCTGGCTTAGCCCAGCAGCCTTAGAAATCTGCATTTTGAGGAGACAGGAAGATTTCCAACTTGGCATGAGCGAGCCACAGTGACTTCGTGCAAAGCAAATCGGACTGTGGTGGATCCTGAGAGCAACACAATGTTGTCTGACATTCAGGCACCATCGAGAAAATGGACAACTTGATCTAATTTCCTTTGGACGTGATTTAAAAGGGAAAACTCCGCCCGGAAATCCTTTCTCCCTTCCGCTGTTCCTGGGCAAAAGTTCACCGAGATTATTATTAACTCTTTATTTCATTTCATTTCATTTCATTTCATATTTTATTTTATTTTATTTTTTTGGGGGGTCCTTTTGTTGACATTTTGCTCTTGACTATGAATGCACAGATAATACAGGTAGTCCTCGGCTTACAGCAGTTCATTTAGCGACCATTCAAAGTTACAACAGCAGTGGAACAAAGCAACTTCTTAGGATGGCCTTTTTCACAGTTACAATCTTTGCCGCATTCCCACGGTCACGTGATCAAAATTCAGCCGCCTGGGCAACTGACTCGCCTTTGTGACGTTCACAGCGTTCCAGGGTTACGTGATCCCCTTTTGCGACCACCTGATCAGCAAAATCAATGAGGGAAGCCAGATTCACTTAACAACCCATGTTGTTAATTGAACAACTGCAGTGGTTCGCTTAACAACTCCGGCAAGAAAGTTTGTAAAATGGCAAAACTCGATAACAAATTTTGGGCTTTGTTGTCGTCATAAGGCGGGAACTCCCTGTTGTTCTGCTCAAGGCTTCTTGAGACCATAATTAAGCCCACGCTTGTTTAAAACAACTCTTGTTTTATTTCAACGCTGGGAATTATGTTCATTCCCAAACAGTTCCTCGAAATAAGCACCCACCTTTCTCTCCTTTGAATCGCTGCCAACAAGTAGAGTGCCAAATGAATTGTAAAAAAACCAACCTAAGTACAAAGTCCACACAGAGCTTCAAGGATTAATCTGAACCGAGCAAACGACTTTGCTTCCTGCAAAGGTTTCTCTACCTTTGCCTGTCCTTTATCCCTCATGGGGGGGGGGAAATCACCTCCAAGTCTTACTCCCGAGTTGTCTTTCCCCTTTTGTCTTAGCTTCTCTCGCCTTCTAGCAGCTCTGTGCACACGCACATGGGGAACAGGCTCCCTTTATTCCTCTGCCTCGCTGCTGGCAGACTCTGGAGGCAGCAACCCACTCCCAGATGATCCTGGCCCCATCTCTGAGTCGGACGCAGGACCCTCGGCCGAGTCCTCTCCAGACACCCCAGGCTGGTCCCTGTTCTTCCCCACTGTCCGATTCCGCTGCCGTCTGCACAGGCTGCCGGCAAATCACAACGCTTGTGCTGACTTGATTTTGCAAGGTTTAAACCAACTCCGAGCGCCATACAGTTCCTCGGTTCTGTTATCTTGAGTTAAAAACAGACCAGATGACTATGACGATCACCAAAACCAAATAAACCCAGGTTACCCAAAATCTAAGATGTCAACTCCTGGTTGCAGCTGACATTGAGTAATTTTGGGGAAGCAAAGCAGGATAACCCAGCAAGTTAATTCATGGGTGGGAGGCTACCAGGCCATCCCAGGGTGGAAGGGTAAACTGAAAGTCAAAATATTTGGTAGGAAGGGAAAGACACAAGAGTTGAAATCCAAAAGGGCCCCTGACGGAAACCAAGAGCTGCTTTTCCACGCAAACACTGGCATCCCCAGCAGAGGGCAGCATTGGGCAGCTGTGGTTTTCCCCAATAAGAATGCGCAGGGCAGGGTCAGTGGAAGAATCTTTTTCCAAGTAGTAACCGGATCAGGATTGTTCCTAAGAAAGAGTCCTGCTTGCTGGAAAGACACGAGAGTTGCAATCCATGGAGAGAGACACCAGAAGAAGGCAGAAGAAGAAGCAATGGATGGAAGCGGACCAAGGAGGGAAGCAACCTGGAGTTAAGGAGGAATTTTCCCAACCGTGAGAACGATTAACCAGTGGAACAGCTTGCCACCAGAAGTTGTGGGTTGTTCCATCACTGGAGGCTTTTAATCATTAGATTGCCGTTTATCTAAGTGTCCAACCTTGGAAATGTTAAAACTTGAGGACTTCAACACCCAGAATTCCCCAGCCAGCCTGATAAAGGAAAGGTAGAATGTCATTTGGGGGAGAAAAATTTAAAAAATGAAGCGTTTTGCAGAAAGAGTGGTCGACCGTCTCGAAGAATAAAAAAATGCTGTAATGTTGTGTGATGGAGCCTGACAGGGAATTGATAGAATGATAGAATAACAGCATTGGAAGGGACCTTGGAGGTCTTCTAGTCCTACCCCCTGCCTAGGCAGGAAAACCTACACCATATTTCAGACGAATATCGTCATGAAAATTTGTAACGAACATTTGCTGGGCCTCTGCAGAGAAGCCTCTCCGGGTTTTTTTTTTGTGTGTGTGGTTTGAAATGTTCAAAATCGGACTCTTATCCGCTCCCTTATAGACCTCAGTTGCATGGCCTGGAGCATCAGACACAAGGTCCCCAAGGCTCGGCTGGCCAGTGAAAAGGCTGGGTTTGCACATCCCACTTGGCTAAGATGGGGCTCAGGGTGTGTGTGCATGTGTGAATCCATCTGGTGCGGTTGGTTTATTGTTCGGTCCGTTGTGCAATTCCAGTCAGCTGCCTAATTTAGTTAATTGTGGCATGCACGTTGCCTGAATACAGCTCTTGCAGCCTATTCATTCAGCCAGTCAAATTGCCTAATTTGTGGCTTGGCAGCACACAGCTACACCAGCTGAGCCAAAGGCTGCCATCTGGAGAATTCAAAGACACACACACACTTTCTCCAGGAAGGACCAATGCCTTTCCCAACAGAGCATGGCTAGCTTCACCACTTCTAGTTCACCCCCCACCCTGCTCAAACAGGAACCCTTTCAGGAACACCATTTCAGACAAATGGTTATCTAAACTCTAATGGAAACCTCCAGTGTTGTTGGACCACCCACAACTTCTAGTGGCAAGTCATTCCACTGTCAGGAAATTTCTCCTCAGTTCTAGGTTGCTGTGGTGCAACTTTGGATCGTTCAAGAATACGGATGTTCTGTCCTGAATTTGAATACTCGAAATCCCCGCGCCTTGATTGGCTAAGGCGCGGGGATTTCTGATTGGCCAGGTGAGCCGCGCTGATTGGCCCGATTGAAGTCTCCCGCGATTGGCTCGCTCCAAGAGCGGGAGACTTGAATCGCTGCCATTGGCCGCGGCCACCGCAGCGAAAAGGATAAAAGCCGCGGGCTTTTTCCCTTTCGCCGGTTCGGTTCACAACAGTTTAATAAAGAGCTTGAATGATAGTCACGGACTCTGAGCTTTCTTTTGTGGACACGACACTGGCGACGAAGGTGGGATCCCGACCCTGAACCGAACCCCGTGTCCAACAAGAGCCAGTTCCAGTGAAAGAGATGGCGAAGATCGCACCGCCCGCCCCCTTCAACCCCGCCAACGAGGACTGGGAATCGTACTCAGACCGGTTCCGAATGTACTTGGAATGCGCCGGAATGAAGGACGCCCCGGGCCCGCTAAAACGCGCCGTCTTCCTTACTCACTGCAGACCAGAGGTCTTCCAGATGGCCAAAGCATTGGCCAAACCGGCAGACGCAACCGCCATGGACTGGGACATCCTCGAGCCTATACTGCGGCGCCATTACGCCCCCGAGGTCCCCATCCTGATACGGCGCAACGAGTTTTACCGCCGAAATCAGAAACCAGACGAGAAATTGAGCGACTTCGTCGCCGAGCTGCGGCGCTTAGGAGGACTCTGCGAGTTTGAAGGTCTAAACAGCCTCATAAGAGACCGATTCGTGCTCGGCCTATGGGACCCTACACTCCAGAGCCGGCTTATGGCCAAGGGCGACATCAGCCTAGCAGACGCCTTCACCGCAGCCGCAGCCGCAGAGGCAACCCGCTCGTCTGCTGACAGCATGCGAAGATCCGACGCAAAGGGCGGAAACAACAACCCGGCAAGGTCGGCCGACCCTAGAAGTGAATCAACCGCACACTACGGAGAATTCCAGTCAGCCTCCAGCACGTCGGAAGACGAGGAGGACATACATCGCGTGCAGACGGGACGCGGCGACCAGCGAAATCGAAGAGGTCGTAGGTCGAGGACCAACTGTGCCGGGTGCGGCGGCGACCACCCCAGGTCAGAATGCCGATTTTTTGACTCTATTTGTAGGCATTGTGAACGACGGGGTCACATCGCTCGAGTTTGCCGCCAAAAGAAGACCCGCAGCCCGCCCAGATGGGAACAACACGACCGGAAGAAGGAAAGCCCCCCGCCCAAGACCAGGGAGCGCCAACCAGACGGTCGGTGGGACCGTACCCAGCGATCTTCAAGAGGCGGCGACGGTCGGCGAAAAGAAGAAACACACCAGACGGTGACCATCGGCCATGCCATCTCCGACGGCGCCAGAAAGGTACACGTTGAAGTCCATATTGAGGGCCAGCCATGCAAGATGGAAGTGGACTCCGGGTCCTACCTCTCCATGATTGCATGGCGCGAGATTAAGCGGCTCGTACCCACACTCCATAAGAGGAACATTCATACCCAGAAAATCATTATAAAAGACTACCAAGGGAACCGCGTCCCGGTAGTGGGCACCAAGAGCTTCAATGTAACCTACAAGGGCCGCACCGAACAACTGCCACTCACCATCGTCGATTGCGACCGCCCAAGCCTACTGGGCTTACAATGGTTCGCCCCGCTTGACATCGCGCTGACAGGAGTCAACCACGTCGCCGACGACGGTTGGGAACAGCGGCTAGCCCAGGAGTTCCAGGAAGTTTTCGATGGAAGCTTGGGCAAGTACCAGGGGCCCCTTATTTCATTTGACCTAGACCCGAAGGTTCCCCCCAAGCGGCTTAAACCTAGGAGGGTACCATTCGCCCTGAAGCCTAAAATTGACGAGCAGATCAACAAGCTCGTCGAACAGGGGGTGTTACAGCCGATAGACCATGCCCGATGGGAAACTCCTATAGTGACCCCAGTAAAACCAGACGGGTCCGTGAGAATTTGCGGGGACTATAAGGCCACCCTAAATGGCGCATTACAACAAAGCGCCTACCCAGTCCCAATCGTGCAACATCTGCTGCACTCACTGGGAGGGGGCAAGGTCTTTGCCAAGCTTGATCTCGCCCAGGCATATCAGCAGCTACCAGTAGATGAGAAAACGGCGGAAGCCCAGACCATCGTGACCCATCGGGGGGCCTTCAAGTGTAACCGGCTCCAATTCGGAGTCAGCGTGGCACCAGGCATCTTTCAAAGCCTGATGGAACGTTTGCTACAGGGCATCGAGGGGGTGGTGCCCTATTTTGATGACGTATTAGTAGCGGCGCCAAACGAAGCCGAATTAGAAAACCGACTCAGACAGGTCTTAACAAAATTTAAAGTGACAGGACTTAAAGTTAAACGAGAAAAATGCCAACTATGCACAAAGCAAGTGGAATTTTTGGGCTACCTTCTAGACCGGCATGGCATTCACCCTACAATTAAAAAAGTGAAAGCCATCAAAGAAGCCCCTACCCCAAAGTCTAAAACGGAACTACAAGCGTTCTTAGGGTTGCTGAATTTTTATAATGTTTTCCTACCCCAAAAGGCTACGGCGGCGGAGCCTTTACATAGACTCCTGGATAAGGCGGCAACCTGGACTTGGGGGAGACGAGAGCAAACCGCCTTTCAAAAAACCAAAGACCTCCTCACCTCCGACGCCGTCCTGATTCAATTCAGCGAAACCTTGCCCTTAGCTGTCACTTGCGACGCATCACCTTTCGGCGTCGGCGCTGTCCTCAGCCATACCCTCCCCAACAAAAGGGAAGCACCCATCGCTTTCTTCTCCAGGACTCTGACTAAACCAGAGCGGAACTATAGCCAGCTGGACAAAGAAGCCTTGGCTATAGTTGCCGCCGTTAAGCGTTTCCACGAATACCTATATGGCCGCCCGTTCATCATTGTGACAGACCATAAGCCATTGCTGGGAATCCTCGCCGGAAACCGAGCCACCCCGAACATTTTATCACCCCGGATGACAAGGTGGTCCGAGTTCCTGGCAGCCTACAGCTACGAACTGTTACACAAGCCAGGTAAGAAAATTTCGAACGCGGACGCTTTAAGCCGTTCCCCCTTACCAGACTCTGATCCTGACCCAGCACCAACAACAAACACCCTTAGCATTGAGAACCTACCCATTACCGCATCGGACATTGCCAGAGAGACTGTTAAGGATAAGCGTCTGGCGCGAATCCTACATTGGCTAGAAAAAGGTTGGCCTGAAAGGGACACTGACGAATCCATTAAAACGTTCAGAAACCGCCAGACTGAACTTTCACTTCTTAAGGGATGTATCTTGTGGGGTGACAGGGTAGTCATCCCGGACAGATTGCAAGGGAGGGTCTTAGAGATGCTGCATGAGGGTCATCCTGGCATCGTCAGGACTAAAGCCCTGGCCAGGAGTTACGCTTGGTGGCCGGGGATGGACAAACAGATTGAGCAATGGGTCGCCAAATGCCATCGATGCCAGGAGACCAGACCCAGCCCACCCGCAGCACCCATCCGGGACTGGGAAATACCAAGGGGGCCCTGGTCCAGAATCCATTTAGACTTCGCGGGTCCAACAAATGGGCATACCTTTTTGATCACAGTCGACGCTTACTCCAATTGGTTGGAAGTAAGCGATATGAAATCCACTACCACGGAGGCTGTCATCAAAGAACTGTGTAAACTGTTTTCCACGCACGGCCTCCCAGACGTCGTCGTCTCAGATAACGGGCCCCAGTTTACTTCCCTCGAGTTTGAAAGGTTTTTGGCGGAGAGGGGCATCCGCCACGCATTAACGGCACCGGCGCATCCGGCGGCGAACGGTAGAGCGGAACGGATGGTCCAGTTTACTAAAAAAACCCTCCGGAAAATGGACCACGGGGAGATCAACGACAAAATCAACAAACTCCTCTTCATACAACACATCACCCCTAACACCACTACCAACAAGAGCCCAGCCGAACTGTTAATGGGCAGGAAGCTGAGGTCCCCACTCGACAGGTTGCACCCGACTTACAACCCGGAGCGGCCCCCAGACTCCAGCTCCAAATACCGGACATTTGCCCCCGGTGACTTAGTTTACGCCAAAAATCTGACGGGGGACCCCCTATGGATCCCAGCCGTCATCACTCAAATCACCGGTCCACGGTCGTACCGGCTCCAAACCACCGACGGGCGAGCCTGGAAACGACACATCGACCAGCTCCGGTCACGAACGGCAACAGACCTCAACCCCCAAGACTCGAACCAAGGGGGGAGGGAACACCCGAATAAAATAGCGCAAGAAAAAATCCAAAAATACTCACCGGAACGCAGCCATCGCGAGTCCCCTCCGGAGAAGAACCACCTGGCCAGCTCAACCGACTCGGAGAAACCAAGCGGGAGCGGCGAAACCCGCAGCTCAACCGACCCGGTAGGCCCAGGCGGGAGCCACGGAGAACGAACCGGCCCGATCATCCAGCCGGTTCACACAGAGGGAGGAGCAGCCAAAAAGATGACCGCTCCGGCCGAGGTACAGCTTGAAACTGAGTTGCGCAGGTCAACTAGGACTAGACGGAGCCCCGCCTACCTGCGTGACTACGCTACGTGATGGACCATACCAAGAGGGGAGGGGTGTTCTGTCCTGAATTTGAATACTCGAAATCCCCGCGCCTTGATTGGCTAAGGCGCGGGGATTTCTGATTGGCCAGGCGAGCCGCGCTGATTGGCCCGATTGAAGTCTCCCGCGATTGGCTCGCTCCAAGAGCGGGAGACTTGAATCGCTGCCATTGGCCGCGGCCGCTGCAGCGAAAAAGATAAAAGCCGCGGGCTTTTTCCCTTTCGCCGGTTCGGTTCACAACAGTTTAATAAAGAGCTTGAATGATAGTCACGGACTCTGAGCTTTCTTTTGCGGACACGACAACGGACATATCCCTAAATGCCTAATGCATTAAAGTTGCACGTTCTGGAACGTACTGCTTATCTTTTGCATTAATTGAGTCACTTGCAACTCTTAGTTTGAAGGGTCACACAAGGGAACCAACAATCTCTCTAAACATGTTCCCTATTCCAGAGGCTTGGATTAGAAGGCCTCCAAGGTCAGTCAGTCATAATAGAGCTGGTAGGGACCTTGGGAGGTCTTCTAGTCCAACCCCCTGCTCAAGCAGGAGACCCAAAAACCCATCCTGGTCAAATGGTTGTCCTATGTCTTCTTGAAGACCTTCCAGTGATGGAGCAACTCGCAACTTCTGTTCCACGGATTAATTGCCGTTACGGTCAGAATATTTCTCCTTATTTCTAGGTTGGATCTCTTTTTAACAAGCTTTCCCCCCATTGCTTCTTGTCCTGACCTCTGGTGCTTTGGGGGTGTTTCCCGCCCCCCCTGACAGCCCCTCAAGAATTGGCAGAGGCTATCACCAATGGCTATTATGGAGGACTTAAATGATGAAGCTAAGTTTAGGCCTGCAGGCGATGCAGAGTCAGGAAATGGGAGGAATAACTTGGAGAAGAGAGAAAAGATTCAAAAAGGCAGTCTGCGCGCACACACACACACACACACAAACGGTTGTAAGTCGAGAACTACCTCGGAAGTTGTGGGAGCGCCATCCCTTGAGACTTTCAAGAAGAGACTGGACTGCCCTTGGTCAGAAATGGTGTAGGGTCTCCCGCTTGGGCGGGGGTTGGACTAGATGACCTACAAGGTCCCTTCCAACTCTGATGATCTGTTATCTGTATACAGTAATTGTCCAGCAAGGCCTGGGAAACTATTTCCAAGGGACACATCATGATGCATCTTAGTTTTCATAATACTAAATTATAGTGTTTGAGGATATTTAACTATTTCTTATTCGGTTTGGGGAATTTATGAAGGATGTCTGAAGAGTTTGAATCTAAGAACTGATATTACCTCATTGAAACTGCTCAGTTGCTAGAAAAATGGATTTTCTAAAATATTTGGGGATAGTTATTCAAGCAAAATCTCTTTGAAAGACCTGAATATCTCAAATGCTATTACACAAACTAACAGTGATGCTTAATAGATGGTTAACAATCCCTGTGAGATGATGGAGAAGAATTAAATGTGGTAACAAGGAATATGTATAATTTCACAATGGTTATATAGTTTAACAAAGATGTCTATGTTAATTCCCCTTAAATATTTTTGATAATGTAATGATTAAATTTTGTAAAGAATGGTAAGAAGGAGTATCTCTTTCTGCATTGCGGTTCCCATGGGGGCTTTAAGCTTCCAAATTATTATTGTATTATATCATTAAGCATATTTATTAGCCCCTGTTTTTATTGGTATTAAAATAATACTGATTATGTACCGTTTTGAGCCCAGTTAAGCGTTATTATTCTGGCAACTCTGAAATCCTGGAAAATGTTTTATTCCTAGCTTTGGAGGCAATTAGACATAATGAGATATTATTGGGAAAATAAACTTGCATTTTCTTATTCTTATGAGATATTTATTCTCTGAAATAAGCAATTTTTTTCAAAATAGTAGGTGAAGCAATCCAGCGGATCTGATTTTACTAAGTCGAAGATCTCAGGTCTTTAAAAACTATTTTTTAAAAATGATCTCAGAATAAAATGTGTGGGTCAGAAAATGGGTTACCAGATTCCCTCCTATTCTTTTCTCTTATTTTCTTATTCTCTTTTGTTTTCTCTTGACGTGCTTGGATAAGATTAAGATTAGGACTGAAATCTAGAACTAAAATGAGGATTAGGATTAAGACCACGGGTAGTCCTCAATTTATAGCCGCTCATTTAGCAACTGTTTGAAATTATTAAAAAATATATGTTACAAGCCACCCAGACATTTGCTTGAGGTGGTTGGCTATAGAAACCCAACCCAACCCAACATTTAAAAAATGAACATAATGGTCCTGAAAAAGGGACTTTTGACTGGTCCTAACACTTACAACCAGGGTCACATGATAAAAATTTGGCCACTTGGCCACTGGCATGTATTTATGACAGTTGTAGCGTCCGGTAAAGTCAATGGGCGGAAGCCACATTCACTTAAACAACCCCATGATTCACTTAACAACAGCATGATTCGCTGAACAACTTGTGGCAAAAAGTTTGTACAGTTGGGTGTGACTTGCTGAAGGACTTGAGATTCTCCTAAAGACCATGTGATTCACTTAAGAACCACAACTCAAAAAGGTTGTAAAATCAGGCACAATTCAGTTAATGACCATATTGCTTAGTGAGGGAAGACTTAGTTGCGGTCTTAAGTCAAAGGCTTCCTGCCTGTGAGCCTAATGGGTTGTAAGAATATAACCAAATAGCTTTGAGAGACTCAAGGAAAAGCCACCATCAAGAGATCCTTGAGACCTGAGGCAGCAATTTGTACTGTACTTTGGGATGTGACCCTCCCTCCTTCTCTTGAGGGAGAAGCACATTGAGGCTGGCAAGAGCCTATTTTAATTCTTTAGAATAGAATAGAATAATAGAATTATGGAATATGGAAAATAGAATGGGATGGGATGGAAAAGAATAATTAGCTTTAGAATGGAATGGAATAGAATAGAATATAGAATAGAAAGAGTAAAATAGAAAAGATGATGGATAGAATAGAAAAGAAAAAAATGAATAGGAATAGAATAAATAGCTTTAGCATAGAATAGAATGGAATAGAATTTAGAATAGGAAGAATAGAGTGGAGTAGAACAGAATATAGAATAGAAAGAGTAGAATAGAATAGATGATGGATAGAAAAAACAAATAAAAATAGAATAATTAGCTTTAGAATAGAATAACCGAAATAATAGAAAATATAGGATAGAATAGAATAGAACAACAGAGCTGGAAGGGACCTCGGAGGTCTTCTAGTCCAACCTCCTGCCTAGGCAGGAAACCGTACACCACTTCAGACAAATGGTTATCCAACATCTTTTTTAAAAAAGATTTTGTTGGAGCATTCACAACTTCTGGAGGCAAATAGTTCCACTGGTTAATTATTCTAACTATCAGGAAAGTTCTCCTTAGTTCTAAGTTGCTTCTCTCCTTGATTAGTTTCCACCCGTTGCTTCCTGTCCTAGAAGTAGTAGTAGAGTATTAGCATTTTTTGGGTTTCTTATGCTGGCCTACTCTGAAGGGCAGTTGTGAAAACCTGAGGCGGCATTTTCTCTTAGAGCAGCTGCCCAACTCCAAACTTAGGATAAAACTAAGACCAAGATGTCTGTGGAGATTCTCCATCATCCAGATCATGATTGTCCCAAAGCTGCTTTTTTTTCAAGAGGCAACTGGACTTTTCTTGTTTTTTTTTCTTTTGAAGACATTTCGCTTCTCATCCAAGAAGCTTCTTCAGTTCTTTTTCAGAAGCTTCAGAACTGAAGAAGTTTCTTGGATGAGAAGTGAAACGTCTTCGAAGGAATTTTTAAAAACCCCAAGAAAATCCAGTTGCCTTTTGGAAAAGCACAATATCTGTGGAGATTCTCAGTCTTCCAGGTTATGGTTGTCCCCAAAATGGCTTTTTTAAAAAAACTGGACTTTCTTGGGGTTTTTTTTCCCTTTGAAGACGTTTTGCTTCTCATCCCAGGAGCTTCTTCCCTTCGCCACTATCCTGTCAGAACTGAGGAAGCTCCTGGGATGAGAAGCAAAGAAACGTCTTCAAAAGGAAAAAAAAAAAACCAAAACCAAAGTCCAGTTGCGTCTTGGGAACAAAAAGCACCTTTGGGAGAAGGCCAAAACGGCCTTCGCTGAGGGGAAACCCATACAGGACCCCCAATTCTGACAGAAAAATGCCCCTTTCAATGTGGAGCACAGGGTAAACCCCTCATCTCCCCTCGGCCGCCGAGCGGCTCTGTTTCCCTCTCTCCCCTCAGCGAGCCGCTCCCGCCTCAAAGAAGGAGAAGGAGGCGGCGCCCTGCACTGTTGCCTAGGCGACCGACAGAAGCCCCGCCCCATCGGGGCCGCTCGCCCATCCTCCTTCCCTAACAGTCTCCGCCGACGCCCCGCCCTCTCAAGGGCGGAGCCGCCCCGCCCCTCGCCCCGCCCCGCCGTCGCCCGATGCCGGCCCGGGAGCGGCCGAGCGAGGCAGCAGCAGCGACCGGAGCGGCTCGAACGGACCGCAGCAGGCCGAGGTGAGGCAACGCCGAAGCCGAACAGGAGGCCGCTTGGACGGGGCCTCTCCGGACTCGAACTCTCCCCTCTTTCCCAGTTTGGGGGGGGGGAGTGCACGTCTGAATGCACGCGTCTCCCCGACGCGTGTCTATTTGGAGCCGGCGCCGTGGGGGTTGCTTGGAAAGAGACTCCCCAAGCCGAGCTGGGGGGGGGTGGGGGTGGAAAGAGCCCGCAAGCGATCGAACTAGCCGAACTATAACTCCCAGCAGACCCGCGGCTGGCTTGCGGCGCGAAGCATGCCGGAATTGGAGTTCGGGGAAAAGCTTCGCCGGGGCATCGCGGATTCTATCGCCCCGTCCGCCCGCCTGCCTGCCTGCGATTCCTTGTTCAACGCAATTTGGGGGGTAAATAATTACAATTCCACCCCGGGGAGGGGGCGAGGAGGAGGGACTGGTCTGGGTGGGTCTGGGGTGGGGGTGGAGGGTTTCCAGGGGCATAATTCTGCCCCCCCTTCTCCCTCTTTGCAAAAGATGCCCCTTTCCTCTGCAATGGCCAGGTGTGCGGTGCCTGGCTGCCCCCGGGGGCAAAAGGGGGGGCTGGGTATCGCCGGGGGGGGGGAGTTTGCCGCAACATGCATCCTTGGAAGAGGGGGGAGAGAAAGAAAGGCTGCCCAGAGAGGAGGGGTGTGGCCGTGCAATCCTTTTCAACCTGCCTGGCCCTGGGATGCGGTATTGGGGGTGGCTGGGAGCACCTCCAGGTCCCCAAATGTTGGGCTGCAAATTGTGTGTGTGTGTGCACCACCCAGCCCTGGCTTTGTTTGCAATGGCCTGATTCAGTTGGAGTTCCTCCTCTTCTTTGACACCTTCCATTGGGTGTGTGCTTGTGTACCTGGCGTTCACTTGGTCCTTGGTTCTGCCCTTGGAGAGGCCAAAGGGTGTGTGTGTGTGTGTGTGTCAGTCTGACACGGAGGAAGGGGCGACCACTCTGGTGATTTCCAGCCAGCTGGTTGGGGACGTGGGGGTCTGGCACAGATTTAGAGGATGCGTTGTGTCTCTGTTGCACACCACATCTGAGTGTGGTGTAGTTGAATTTGCAGAGAGGTAGGTGTGTGTGTGTGTGTGTGTGTGTGTGTGTGTGAAGTGTGTGTTTGTGTGCATGAGAGTGCAGGAGAGGAGTGGGAGCTGGAAAAGAACCAGGCTGGGGGCTCTTCTTATCTAAGGAATAAGCCATGTTTGGTGTAAAGGCACCAGGATAGAAAGTGGCAGCCGTGAGTTGTAGTCCCGCCTTAGGCATGAATGGCAGCTGGGTGAACCTGAGCTAATAACCAGGAGATGCTGAGTTCTAGTTCTGCCTTAGCCATGAAAGCTGCTGGAACCTGAACTAATAATGAATTGTAGTTCTACCTTAGCCATGAAAGACAGCTAGGTGACTTTAGCCAATCATCAAAGAAGTCAGTGAGTTCTGCTGGACGAACCTGAACTAATAACCAGGAGATGGTGAGTTCTAGTCACTCAGTAGCTATGAATGGCAGCTGGGTGACTTTGGGCCACTCTTCCTCTCAGCCCAGCCCTCCTTACAGGGTTGTTGTGGGGAAAAATAGGAAGGGAGGTAAGTGAACGTTGGATAGGTTTGCGGCCTTGAGTTCTTGGTAAAAACAATACAGGTGGGTTATATAAATAAATAAAGTAGATAAAAGTTTATGTCCTTCTCCTAGGATGGTTACTTTTTAAGAAAATCCTGCTTTTGTAACTTTTAAAACACTGAAAAAACAAAGTAGTGATGGAGAAACACCTTTACCTGGCTGAGGAATTCTGGGAGTTGAAGTCCACAAGTCTTAAAGTTGCCAAGTTTGGGAACCCCTGCTTTATTATCTCTCTCCTTTTGTCATTTTTGGCCTTGTGGTGTTTTTTTTTTTTTTGTCCCTGGTGGCAACTGGTTCCTGGTTTTTCCTTTTCACTTCTCATCCAAGAAGCTTCCTCAGCTCCGAATGAATGGTGAGGAATGGAAGGATTTATCTTCCTTGCAGGCAGCTGCTGGTCATTTGCATCCTTTTCAGAGGGTTGTTGAGGCCGCTTGGAGGTTGGTCTGTGTCCTCAGGGTCAAATGGGTGTGGAGTCTTCTTAGCTGTAGGATATTTTCTCCCCCGTGTCCCTTCGTGATTGAAGACAGGTGTTTCTCCTGGCTGTTTTCAAGTTTTGAATTCTTCTTTTACATTTTCCACCCCTGGACCCCAGTTTGCATGTTCGGTTACTTAAATCTACATGATATTTCACTGTCAGGTGGCTCACACATGATCATAACACAACCATACAGAATATAGAATAACAAATAGTTGGAAAGGACCCTTGGAGGTCTTCTAGTCCAACCCTCTGCTTAGACAGGAAACCTTTACCATTTCATAAAAATAGTTGTATAATAATAACAATAGTAATAACAACAACAACAACAATAATGTGTGTCAGCAAAGAATACACACAAAGGGTCAGAAAACTTCTAAAAGCAAACTGAATAGTGGTAACACCATCAAGGCTGTAAATACCTGGGCCATACCTGTCATCAAATATACTGCTGGGATCATAAACTGGACACAGGCAGAGCTGGACAGCTTGGATAGGAAAACAAGAAAACTGATGGACAGTTCCTTGAAAAGATCCAAGGAAAAGTAGACAAGGAAAAGACCTGGTTATGGCTGACCAAAGGAACCTTGAAGAAAGAGACAGAAGGCCTGATTCTTGCAGCCCAAGAACAAGCCATCCCAACAAATGCAATTAAATCCAGAATAGAAAAATCTGCTGATGGCCCCAAACGCAGACTCTGCAAAGAAGCGGATGAAACCATTGATCATGTACTGAGCTGTTGCAAGACAATAGCTCAGACTGATTACAAACAACGTCACAACACAGTCGCTCAGATGGTCCACTGGAACTTGTGTCACAGCTACCATCTGCCTGTAGCAAAGAACTGGTGGGATCGTAAGCCTGAAAAAGTGGTCAAAAATGAGCGTGCAAAACTACTGTGGGACTTCCGAATACAGACGGACAAAGTTTTGGAACACAATAGCCCGGATAGCACAATTGTGGAGAGGAAAAAAGTGTGCATCGTCGACATTGCCATACCTGGTGACAGCAGAATCGACAAGAAACAACTTGAAAAAGGTCACCAGATATCAGGACTTGAGAATCGAACTGCAGAGACTCTGGCATAAACCACTGCAGGTGGTTCTAGTGGTACTGGGCACACTGGGTGCTGCTGTGCCTAAAGACCTAGGCAAGCACTTAAAAACAATTGGAGAAGTTTAATAGATTGATATAAAATATAATCTAGACATATATAACCATTAGATGAAAGTACAATATTTCAAAATAAAATTTGGAATATCTCGTATAAAATGATGGAATCAATAGTTTAGTCATGGATGATTAATAACTGATAAATATGTAAACATGTTAGTTTGACAATGTGAAAATTGATATAAATTGGGAGTAATGACTACAAAAGGATAGCACAAAAGATTTGTAACCAACTGAAACACTGTATGTGCTATAAAATGGAAGATGGTTTTTATGTTTTTATGTTTTGTTTGTATATGTTCGTTTTAGAAAATAATTTAAAAAAAAAAAAAAGACTTGTGGACTTCAACTCCTAGAATTCTGGGAGTTGGAGTCCACAAGTCTTAAAGTTGCCAAGTTTGGAGACTTGGAGCATTTAAAACACCCAGTGATTGTAGATGGAAGAGGATTCTCCTGTGTCTTCCATTAAAAAGGAATTATAAGGTTAATTAGACTAAATGCCTGGGATCTTTCTTTCCCAAAAGGCCTATAAAGGCTGTGATCAATCAGGGAAGACAACTCCCAGCTTAAACAACCAGCAGCTGTGATCTCACAAAAGGCAGCTTTCTGGGGAGGGGGGGGGGGGCTTGCCATCTATGTCCCACCTTTCGTGTGCATGCGTGCGCTTCAGGGCAGCTCTTTTTAACAATGAGGGCTTTCTAGCAATGCTGAGTTCTGCCTTTTGCCAGGCCAAGCAACAATGTTTTCTGTGTTGTGCAGAAAAAGGAAAAAAACAAAACAACCAACCATGCCAGGCATAAAAATCCTGTCCTGTTTATGAACCGTTTGTAGGCAGCTCCAAGGACGTTTCTCTGCAGGAATAAAAAGAGAGTTCAAATAAGTTTATTAAATGAAAAGGAAGACCAAAGGGTGACAGGATAGCAGCGTTCCAATATTTGGCGGTTAAGTATCCTAAATCGGGAGAAGAAGAGACATGTATTGGTGTTGATACAGATACAGATCATCAGAGTTGGAAGGGACCTTGGAGGTCATCTAGACCAACCCCCCGCCCAAGCGGGAGAACCTACACCATTTCTGACAAATGGCAGTCCAGTCTCTTCTTGAAAGTCTCAAGTGATGGTGCTCCTACAACTTCCAAGGGAAACTTTTGTTCCACTGAATATAGAATAACAGAATTGGAAGGGACCTTGGAGGTCATCTAGTCCAACCCCCACCCAAGCAGGAGACCCTACACCATTTCTGACAGATGGGAGTCCAGTCTCTCCTTGCAAGTCTCCAGTGATGAAACTCCCACAACTTCTGAGGGCAACCAGTTTCATTGGTTGATTGTTCTCACTGTCCTTTCATATATTAATATATAATATATAATAATATATGTTATTATAATATAGAGACTGGACCCCCACTAGCAGTTAAAAGGAAGAAGCAGCTGCAAGCTCACATCACTCTGAGAAGCACAGAGCTGAAGACACAAGCCTGAAGATGATGAATGAGACTTCATCGAAATGTCACCTAGATACTTCCAATCTAGAGAAAACCCGAATAACCAAAGATCCACATACAAATACCCGCGAGAACCTCAGAAAACAAATATACCACGGACCAGAAGCCGCACTGCAGCTGCATCACTACCCACCTCAAACCCCTCTGAGCCATACATGAAGCGAACTGACCCCCACCATGAAGATGCAGCACGACCACGAACTCGAAGCCAAACAGGAAGATCACAGCTCACCAGCTCAAACCTTCCAGCAACTAAGACTAACCTGAGCACAATCAAGCCCCCACCTGAACAGAACACACCTCCAGCCAATCAGAATACAGCCAACCCCCCACCAATCAGAACACAGCCAAACCCCCAACCAATGAGAACACACCCCCACCCAATCAGAACACAGCCAAGCCCCCAGCCAATCAAGTCACACCTCCACTAGCAGATAAAAGGAAGAAGCAGCTGCAAGCTCACATCACTCTGAGAAGCACAGAGCCGAAGACACAAGCCTGAAGATGACGAATGAGACTTCATCGAAATGTCGCCTAGATACTTCCAATCTAGAGAAAACCCGAATAACCAAAGATCCACATACAAATACCCGCGAGAACCTCAGAAAATAAATATTATAATATATATATTATATTTTAATATAAATTTTAAATGTCTATTTTAAAAATAAAAATCCGAAAAAAGAAGCAGGAGGAGAAGAGAAGAGAAGGAGGAGGAGGAGAAGGGAGGAAGAAGACAACAGTTGGGGTCCTTGGTGCTCTCTGAGCTGGGTGGTTTTCTTGCAGACGTTTCATTACCAAAGTAAGTAACATCATCAGTACTAGAAGGGGGAGGGTTTGTGGGGGAGGAGGAGGAGGAGGAAGAAGAACAAGAAGAGGAAGAAGAAGGGGAAGAAGAAGAAGAAAGAAAGAAGACACAGATGGAAACTCAACAAGGGGAGAAGCAACCAAGAAAAAAAGGAATTTCCCGACAGTGAAAAAAACAATCAGTGGAACAGCTTGCCACCAGAAGTTGTAAGTGCTCCCAACACTGGAGGTTTTTTTAAAGCAGGAGTCTCCAACCATGGCCACTTTAAGACTTGTGGACTTCAACTTTCAGAGTTCAAAGCTGGCTGAAGAATTCTAGGAGTTGAAGTCCACAAGTCTTAAAGTGGCCAAGGTTGGAGACTCCTGCTTTAAGGAAAAGATTGGACATCCCATTTGTCTGGAATGTAACAGCCCCTCCTTGCCTTGTTTAGTGACCAAGTTGCAACGGCACTGGCAAAAGTGACTTACGATCCGCTTTTCACAGTTGCAACCTTCTCAGCCTCTCGGCGGTCAGGTGATCAAAACCTACACGCTTGGCACTATTTATGACCATCGCTATATCCTGGGGTTGCAACCTTCTGACCGGCAAACTCTGGGGGGGGGGGAAGCAATATTCGCTTAACAACCAAGGTTGCTAGCTTATCAACTGCAGCAATTCACTTAACGACGGAGGCAAGAAAAACTGGGCAAAACTCCTTCAGTAAGTATCTCACTTAAGGAGACAAATTTGGGGCTCATCTGTGGTTGTAAAGTCCAGGACTGACCATCTAGGTTTTACTGCAGGGGGTTGGACTAGAAGACCTCTAAGTCCCTTCCAATTCTGTTATTCTGTTACAGCTTCTTTTGGTGGCCTGGGCCCTGTCTATGATTAGAGATTTAGCTGAGTTGGAACTGGCTGTTCCATGGGTTAATTGGCCTCCCTGTTATTTGATTTGTCAATCACTTACAAGATAATAAGTATAAGTATAAACATGAGTAAGAATACAGGAAATAGGGACGGATAAATGGGGACAATAGGACAGGGACGGTAGGCAGGATGGTGCACTTATGTACACCCCTTACAGACCTCTTAGGAATGAGTTATTCTCTTCCTTCCTTCCTTCCTTCCTTCCTTCCTTCCTTCCTTCCTTCCTCCCAATCCCTCCCTCCCTTTTCCTTCCTTCCTTCCTTCCTTCCTTCCTTCCTTCCTTCCTTCCTTCCTTCCTTCCTTCCTTCCTCCCAATCCCTCCCTTCTTTTCTCCCTCCTTTTCTCTCCTTTCTTCCTCCCTTCTTTTCTCTCCTTTCTTCCTTTTTTATTTATTTATTTGATTTGTCAATCGCTTACAAGATAATAGGTATATAAGTATAAACACGAGTAAGAATACAGGAAATAGGAATAAATGGGGACAATAGGACAGGGACGGTAGGCAGGATGATGCACTTATGCAAGCCCCTTACAGACCTCTTAGGAATGGGGTGAGGTCAATAGTGAATAGTTTGAGGTTAAAGTTTTTGGGGTTAGAGGATGTAACAACAGAGTCAGGTAGAGCATTCCAGGCATTGACCACTCGGTTGCTGAAGTCGTACTTTCTGCATCAAGTTTGGAGCGGTTAACATTGAGTTTGTATCTGTTGTGTGTTCTTGTATTGCTGTGGTTAAAGCTGAAGTGGACATTGCTTGGTAGGACATTGTAAGCAGATAATTTTGTGTACTATGCTTAAGTTCAACCAAACTTCTGGAGGCAAAGTTATTATTCCTTTGGTTCATTGCTCTCACTGTCAGAAACTTTCTCCTTATTTCCAGATTGAATCTCTCCTTGGTCAGTTTCCATCCATTATTCCTTGTCTGGCCTTTGGGTGCCTTGGAGAATAGCTTGACCCCCCTTCCTCCTCTCTGGGGCAGCCCCTCCAATATTGGAAGATGCTCTCCTGTCTCCCCTGGTCCTTCTCTTCCCGAGACCAGCCAGGCCCAGTTCATGCAACTGTTCTTTGTATGTTTTAGCCTCCAGGCCTTTAATCATCTTAGTTGCTCTTCTCTGCACTTTTTCTAGAGTCTTTGTTCAGTTTGAAACGCTGTCTGAATACTTTCCTCCCATCCCAGGGATTGCATCACTGCTGCAATGCACAGCTGGGTGGAAGGTAAGGCGTGGGATGGGATGGGGGCTCTTTGGTGTGCTGTCCACCAATTGTCCTGACTTTATAATTTCCGGTCTCTGAGCTTCGACCTTGAAAACCAAGTGATTCCGGCCCAGGGTAGATGATTGGGATGAGTGAGGGAGAAACAGCCTTTTGTTCCGCCTGTCGTAAAACACCACCCTTCTTCTGTCTGGCGTCACAGCATACCTGGCGTGCTTGTTCATCGCTTGGGCGATGGGTGTGTCTGAATTCCCAGATCAGGGAAAGCAGGTTCCAGCTGTGGGATGGAGAAAGGTGCCAGGCCATTTTTCACGTGTCTTTCTGGATTGCCCCGATGGGCTTTGCAAATCGAGGCCAGTAGTAGGAAGTATTATGCTGTAGTCCAGCGGTCCCCAAACTTGGCAACTTTAAGACTTGTGGACTTCAGCTTCCAGAATTTTGAGAGTTGTAGTCCACAAGTCTTAAAAGTTTGGAGACCTCTGCTCTAGTCTGACCCTTCTCGGTGAAGGTGGGGCCCGGTTGTGCAAACATGTCAGTGCAAATCTTCTGGACCTTTAGGGCAGCCGTTCCTAGTTGGCATGGAATGAGAATTCAGGTGAATTGATTCTGGTAGAGGTACAACGGTGTGTTTAGCAACTGTTCCAGGTTTTTTAAAGATCCAATAAGGCTGGGGATTACTATATTTGGTCTCTAATGGATAACAGATAATCAGAGTTGGAAGGGACCTTGGAGGTCATCTAGTCCAATCCCCTGCCCAAACGGGAGACCCTACACCATTTCTGACCAATGGCAGCCCAGTCTCTTCTTGAAAACCTCCAGGGATGATGACGCTTCCACCATTTCTGAAGAACAGAACAATAACAGATTAACAGAGATTGGAAGGGACCTTGGAGGTCATCTAGTCCAACCCCTTGCCCAAGCATGATATCCTACACCATTTCTGACAGAAGGCCGTCCAGTCTCTTCTTGAGAGCCTCCAGGGATGAAGCTCCCACAACTTCCGAGGGCAACTTCTGTTCCACTGGTGGATGGTTCTCCCTGTCAGAAAGTTTCTCCTTATTTCCAGGTTGAATCTCTCCTGGATCATTTTCCATCCATTGTTCCTTGTCTGGCCTTCGGGGGCTTTGGAAAATAGGTTGACCCCCTTCCTCCTCTCTGGGGCAGCCTCTCAAATATTGGAAGATGCTCTCCTGTCTCCCCTGGTCCTTCTCTTCCCTAGACTAGCCAGGCCCAGTTCCTGCAACCATTCATTACATGTCTTAGCCTCCAGTCCCCACCATAGATGGATAGACAGACAGACAGACAGAGATAAAAGACAGATGATAGATAGACAGACAGACAAACAGACTAAACTAGTTCTGCCCAGTTCCTGCAACCGTCCATTGTATGTTTTAGCCTCCAGTCCCCTAATCCTCCTGGTCGCTCTTCTCTGTACTTTTTCTAAAGATCTTTTTTATAATGTGGTGACCAAAACTGGATGCAGGATTCTAGGTGTGGCCTTACTAAGGCTTTATAGAGTGGTATTAGTACCTCCCTTGATCTCAATTGTATCCCTCTGTTTTAATGCAATTTAGGATTGCATTGGCTTTTTTGGCTAGCACCGCAAACTGCTGGCTTCTATTTAGCTGGCTGTCCACTAAGACTCCGAGATCCCCCTCCCAGTTCCTGCTACTGAGCCTGGTTTCACCCAGTCTATATGTGTACTTAAGTTATGCCGCTGGAAAAAAAAAATCACCGTTGTTCATACTTACGACCAGCATCCATGCAATCAAAATTCAGACGCTTGGCTTGTATTGAGAATATAATATAGCTGGAAGGGAACACGGAGGTCATCTAGTCCAGACCCCTGCTCAATTATGACGGCCTAAGTGTCCTGGGATCACATGATCCCCTTCGGCGACTTCTTTGATTGTTCAAAGTCAAGGGGGGGGGGATGCCGAATTCACTTAACGACCGTGGTACTAGTTTAACAAACGGCAGGGAATTCGCTTAACAAAGTGGCGAGGAAGGTTGTAAGATGGCACAAACTCCCTTGACAAATGTCTTGCTTAGCAACAGAAGTTTTAGACTCAAGTGGAGTTGCATGTCGAGGATTACCCGTAATCCAACACAGGGTAACTGGTCTTTTGTGAAGGGGCCTGATTGTTGGGGTGCCTCGTTTGGGGGGGGGAACAATTTGTCTGGTGGGGACCAAGCTCCAAGAAGTCTTTGCAAATCTCTCTCTCTCTTGGTTGCATGGGAGATTATGTTTAACTTCCCCTAACTTTATACTTTTATCTTCAATCTAGACTGAGAATGAGCAGCCTGTTCATGTGTAGGAGGGCAGCCTTGTGTCCTGCGTAAAGATCCCAGGCCTTGAATTGTTAAGTTTGTGAACAAAAGGTTGTTGAGAGAATGAGGAAGGAAAAGCAATTAAGTCTTGCAAATCTGCATAATTGATCAGTGTTTCTTGACCCTGGTAACTTTAAGAGGGGTGGGCTTCCACTCCCAGAATCCCCCAGCCAGCCTGATTTAAGAGGGGAGGGCTTCCACTCCCAGAATCCCCCAGCCAGCCTGATTTAAGAGGGGAGGGCTTCCACTCCCAGAATCCCCCAGCCAGCCTGATTTAAGAGGGGAGGGCTTCCACTCCCAGAATCCCCCAGCCAGCCTGCTTTAAGAGGGGAGGACTTCCTCTCCCAGAATCCCCCAGCTAGCCTGTTTTAAGAGGGGAGGACTTCCACTCCCAGAATCCCCCAGCCAGCCTGCTTTAAGAGGGGAGGGCTTCCATTCCCAGAATCCCCCAGCCAGCCTGATTTAAGAGGGGAGGGCTTCCACTCCCAGAATCCCCCAGCCAGCCTGATTTAAGAGGGGAGGGCTTCCACTCCCAGAATCCCCCAGCCAGCCTGCTTTAAGAGGGGAGGGCTTCCACTCCCAGAATCCCCCAGCCAGCCTGCTTTAAGAGGGGTGAGCTTCCACTCCCAGAATCCCCCAGCCAACCTGCTTTAAGAGGGGAGGGCTTCCACTCCCAGAATCCCCCAGTTCTCCTGCTTGAAGAGGAGTGGGCTACAACAGTTACTAAACGAATGGTTATAAGTCAAGGACTACCTGTATTGAAACATCCCAGCTTCATTTCTTTTGGGCATCAGTAGCTGATGCAAAATTACTAACAGAACAAATAAAAAGAGAAGAAAATGGAGCAAAATGTAGTTTACCCCAACAGGGTTCATTCTACCTCTCAGTATTCTTAAACTGCCCTTGCTGTAAGATCCTCCTTGGTGTAAATTGGGAGGACCTGTCCAGAAGGAGCCATGATCCTTTTCTTGCAGGGTGAAAATTAGATGAGCGCTCCCGAACTCTTCGGCCAGAAAAATAGAGGCGTCTTAACTCCGGCCAGCTGGAGAGGGCCAGAATTTATTTATTTTCCCCTCATCCTCAAAAAAGCCTCTGTTTGCAAAACAAGGGCCTTTGTGAAGGGCTGAGAGGCTGGATCCTTCCAAGAATGGCTAGCTTACAAGAGGGGCACGAGCCCTCTCCTCTTAAGAGTTATTGAGCACAGACTTAAACCCTGGAGGAGGTTTTTAAGAAAAGATTGGATGTCCATTTGTTTGGACTCTGGCATTCTGCAATTCAGGAAGGAAGGAGGGAGAGAGGGAGGGAGGGAGGAGGAATGGAACAAGGAAGGGGGAAGGGAGGAGGAAGGAAGGAAGAAGGGAGAGAGGAGGAAGGAAGGGAAGAGGAAGGAAGGAGGGAGAGAGGAAGGAAGAAGGAAGGGAAGGAGGAAGAAGGAGAAAGGAAGGGGGAGGGGAGGAGGAAGGAAGGAAGAAGGGAGGAGGAAGGAAGGAAAGAGGAAGGAAGGAGGGAGAGAGGAAGGAAGAAGGAAGGGAAGGAGGAAGGAAAGAGGATGGGAGGAAGAAGGGAGGAGGAACAAAGGAAGGAAGGAAGGAGAAAGGAAGAAGGGAAGGAGGAAGGAGAAAGGAAGGGGGAAGGGAGGAGGAAGGAAGGAAGAAGGGAGAGAGGAGGAAGGAAGGGAAGAGGAAGGAAGAAGGAAGGGAAGGAGGAAGAAGGAAGGGAAGAAGGAAGGAAGGAGAAAGGAAGGGGGAAGGGAGGAGGAAGGAAGGAAGAAGGGAGGGAGGAGGAAGGAAGAAGGGAGGGAGGAGGAAGGAAGAAGGAAGGGAAGGAGGAAGGAAAGAGGAAGGGAGGAGGAACAAAGGGAGGGAGGGAAGAAGGAAGAAGGAAGGAAGGAGGAAGGAAGGAGAAAGGAAGAAGGGAGGGAGGAGGAAGGAAGGAAAGAGGAAGGAAGGAGGGAGAGAGGAAGGAAGAAGGAAGGGAAGGAGGAAGGAAAGAGGATGGGAGGAGGAAGGGAGGAGGAACAAAGGAAGGGAGGAAGGAGAAAGGAAGGAGAGAAGGAGGAAGGGAAGAGGAAGGAAGGAGGAAGGATGGGAGGGAGGAGGAACGAAGGAAGGAAGAAGGGAAGGAGGGCAGAAAGGAAGAAGGAAGAGAAAGGAAGGAGGGAGAGAGGAAGGAAGAAGGAAGAGAAGGAGGAAGGAAAGAGGATGGAAGGAGGAAGGGAGGAGGAACAAAGGGAGGGAGGGAAGAAGGAAGAAGGAAGGAAGGAGGAAGGAAGGAGAAAGGAAGAAGGGAGGGAGGAAGAAGGAAGGGAAGAGGAAGGAGGAAGGAAGAAGGGAGGGAGGAAAGGAAGGAAGGAAGGAAGGAAAACAGCTTAACAGAATAACAGAGTTGGAAGGGACCTTGGAGGTCTTCTAGTCCAGCCCCCTCCTCAGACAGGAGACCCTCTACCATTCCAGACAAGCGGCTGTCCAGTGTTTTCTTAAAAACCTCCAGTGATTAGGAAGGAAGGAAGGAAGGGAGGGAGGAGGAAGGAAGGAAAGAGGAAGGAAAGAGGGAGAGAGGAAGGAAGAAGGAAGGGAAGGAGGAAGGAAAGAGGATGGAAGGAGGAAGGGAGGAGGAACAAAGGGAGGGAGGGAAGAAGGAAGAAGGAAGGAAGGAGGAAGGAAGGAGAAAGGAAGAAGGGAGGGAGGAGGAAGGAAGGAAGAAAGAAGTAGGAAGGAAGAAGGGAGGGAGGAAAGGAAGGAAGAAGGAAGGAAGGAAAACAGCTTAACAGAATAACAGAGTTGGAAGGGACCTTGGAGGTCTTCTAGTCCAGCCCCCTCCTCAGACAGGAGACCCTCTACCATTCCAGACAAGCGGCTGTCCAGTCTTTTCTTAAAAACCTCCAGTGATTAGGAAGGAAGGAAGGGAGGGAGGGTCAATGGGTGGAAACCTCAGAGGACGATCCCAACTCCCAGACCCATTTCCCATCAAGGCAAGGACATTGAAACGGACGTGAAGTTTGCCCTGCGTCCTAAAAAAAGATTGAAATGCCTCCCCAAGGATTCCTATTGAGAGAGAAATCGATCCACTTGCCAGGGGCAATTTGCTGAGATGGCATCAGGTTCATTCAGGGAGGTTTTAGCGTCCGCTTCCTTAATCCTCTTAGTTAACAGAATAACAGAGCTCGAAGGGACCTGGGAGGTCTTCTAGCCTCACCCCCCAACCCCCCCTGCTGAACCTTATATGGTTCCAGAGGAATGGCTGTCCAATCTCTTCTTAAAATCCTCAAGTAATGGAGCCCCCACAACTTCTGGTGGCCAGCAGTTCCACTGGTTAATTGTCCCTCCTATTAGGGAGTTTCTCCTTAATTCCAGGTTGCTTCTCTCCTTGTTCAGTTTCCACCCATTGCTTCTGGTCCTGCCTTCATGGGCTTTGGAGAATAGCTTGACTCCCTCTTCTTTGGGGCAGCCCCTGAGATACTGGAAGACTCTGCTGTCCCGTCTTCGTTAGACTAACAGAATAACAGCATTGGAAAGGGGCCTTAGAGGTTTTCCAGTCCAACCCCCCCTGCTCAAGAAGGAGGCTTACTGTTTCAGACAAATGGCTGTCCAATCTCTTCTTGAAAAATGCCAGTGTTGGAGCACCCACAGCTTCTGATTGGAAGGGACTGCAGAGGTCATTTAGTCCAACCCCCATCCACCCAAACAGGAGACCCTACACCATTTCTGACTGATGGCAGTCCAGTCTCTTCTTGGAAGCCTCCAGGGATGAAGCGCCCACAACTTCCAAAGGCAACTTCTGTGCCATTGGTGGATTGTTCTCCCTGTCAGAAAGTTTCTCCTTATTTCCAGGTTGAATCTCTCTCCTTGTTCAGTTTCCATCCATTATTCCTTGTCTGGCCTTCAGGGGCCTTGGAGAACAGCTTGACCCCCTTTCTCCTCTCTGGGGCAGCCCCTCCCTCAAATATTGGAATGCTACTATCCTGTCTCCCCTGGTCCTTCTCTTCCCTGGACTAGCCAGGCCCAGTTCCTGCAATTGTTCATCGTATGTTTCAGCCTCCAGTCTCCTCATCCTCCTGGTTGCTCCTCCTTCTCTGTACTTTTTCCAGAGCCTCAACATCTTTTTCATAGTCTGGTGACCAAAACTGGATGCAGGACTCTGGGTGTGGCCTTACTAAGGATACATAGATGGATGTACATGATGGATAGATGATAGACAGACAGACAAGAGAGTAGAGATAGATAATGGATAGAAAGATAGATAAATAGAAAATGGATAGAAAGATAGACAGATAGACAAGACTAGCCAGGCCCAGTTCCTGCAATCGTTCATTATATGTCTTAGCCTCCAGTCCCCCCATAGATGGATAGATAGACAGGCACACAGAGATGATGATAGATAGATAGATAGATAGATGGATGGATAGATAGATAGATAGATAGATAGATAGATAGATAGATAGATAGATAGATAGATAGAAAGATAGATAGATAGATAGATAGATAGATAGATAGATAGATAGATAGATAGATAGATAGATAGATAGATAGATAGATAGATAGGCAGGCAGGCAGGCAGGCAGGCAGGCAGGCAGGCAGGCAGGCAGACAGACAGACAGACAGACAGACAGACAGACAGACTAGCCAGGCCCAAATCCTGCAATCGTTGAACCATTTTGTCCTCCAGTCCCCTCATCCTCCTGGTTGCTCTTCTCTACCCTCTTTCCAGATTCTTAGCCCAGTTGCATCAGCCTTGGGCTGTTTTGGTCATAAATTAGGTGTGCCAGAATTTTCTGCCTGCCGTCTCCTGCCCTTTATCTGGGGATCAAAAGCAAACCAGAGCCAGCTTCGGGGTACACCTGGGCAGGGAGCCTGGAGGGTGGCTGCCAAAGGTACAAGGAGTTCCTTACGGCTGCCAAGAAAATTGACATGGACAACCAGGTGAAGTCATCAGGAGCTCACTGGGCGGGAGGTGAGTGACTCCTCATTAATGGGCTCAGGTAAATAAAATTTGCTTCCAGGCAACTGTGCAGGGAAGGTTGCTGGCAACTGTGCCCTTTTTTTCCCCACCCACCTTTTCCCCTCCCACCTTTTCACAAAGGCCTAGAAGGGAATCTGTGGTGTAGCTGTGGTTTTATGAAAAGGTTCGTGGCAGATTTGAGGCTTGTTTGGGGCTTATTTTGTGTGTGCGTGTATGTGTGTGTGTTTGTGTGATTTGGAGGTAGAAGTCTGTCTGTCCAATCTCTACTTAAAAGCCTCCAGTGTTAGAGCATTTACAACTTCTAGTGGCCAGCTGTTCCTCTGATTAATTGTCCTCACTATTAGGAAGTTCCTCCTTAATTCCCACTTGCTTCTCTCCTTGGTTAGTTTCCATCCATTTTCCTTCCTTCCTTCCTTCCTTCCTTCCTTCCTTCCTTCCTTCCTCTCCTTCCTTCCTTCCTTCTTCCCTTCCTTCCTCTCTTTCCTTCCTTCCTTCTTCCTTTCCTTCCTTCCTTCCTTCCTTCCTTCCTTCCTTCCTTCCTCCCTCCCTTCCTCTCCTTCCTTCCTTCCTTCCTTCCTTCCTTCCCTCCCTCCCTCCCTCCCTCTCCTCTCCACTTAAGAGCCTCCAGTGTTGGAGCAGCCACAACCTCTGGTGGCAAGTTGTTCCACTGGTTAATTATCCTCTCTTTTTAAAGGAAATTTCTCTTTCATTCCAGGTTGCTTCTCTCTTTGACCAGTTTCCATCCATTGCTTCTCCTCCTGCTTTCAGATGCTTTGGAGAATAATTTGACCCCTAACCCTTGTTTGGGGCAGCCCCCCAAAAATCCTGCACTATTGCTATCCTGTTCCCCCCTAATTCTTCTTTTCTTTAGACTGGCCAAACCCCAAATCCTGCAACCATTCTTCATGTTTTAGTCTGCAGGCCTTTAATAAAGTTAGTTTCTCTTTGCTGCACTTTTTCCAAAGTCCTCCAAGTCTTTTTTTTTGTCATGAGGTGAACAAAACTGGATGCAGGATTCCATGCAAGGCCTTCCTAAGGCTTTGTAAAGCCATATTATCCTGTTTCTGGGTAGGTAGTTTTTCATCCACTTTTATGGTGGTCCTGGAAGAGAGGTGAAGGAAAATAAAGGGCTAAGTTCCCACAGTGATTTCCTATTTAATCTTAAAACAACCAGTTCCCTGGCTGATTTTTTTCCCCTTTTAAACACATGCTAGTGTGTTTGTTTAATTAAAAGACTTAAAAGAAAACATAAATCACCTTAGAGAAGGGGGGGAAAGGGGGAAAACAGATACAATGGATGAAAAAAATACAGGCAATCCTCAGTTTACGACCACAATTCAGCTCAGAATTTCTGTCATTAAGTGAGACATTTGTGAAGTGAGTTTTGGCCTTGCCGAGCATCCAAATTTTGATCCTGTAGCACTGGGGTTTCTGCAATAATTGTAAGTCTCAAAAGTGGTCATAAATCCCTTGTAACTTTGCGGCCACTAAATGAACTGTTTGGAAGCCAAGGACCACCTGTGTTAGTTTAAAACGCTTAAAAGAAAACATAAATAATTATATAGAAGGGGGAAAAAATGGATGGAAACAGATAGACTGGATGAAGAATGATTTCCCCGTCAATAAACAAAGGATTTGCAATGATTACATTTAAAATTATTCATTTCATTATTTGTTAATTAATTACATCTATAGAACTGGGTTCCTTCTTCTAGGTAAGTTATTTCTTAAGGAATAACCTTTGCTAAATTCTAAAATTCCGGTGTCTAAATTTGCTTTTGTTGCATACAAAGTACATATTATCTCAACCTTGATGACATGAAGTTGTGTGAACTTCCACTCCCACAATTCCGCAGCCAGCCTAGCTCTTAAAAAGGGCTTCGTTTGTTTGTTTTTTTCTCTGTTCCAAGTGAATTTAACCATGATTATTATTATTTTCTTGGAATGAAATTGTTGCCGTTTGAAATTTAAAATTTTTATGACTATACATTTGTGTAATATAGGTAATAAATTCATTTTAACAGTTGCAATGGAAGCCTAACCAGATGTCAGACGTGAAGGGCCAACATGATACAGGAAGAGTTCAATTAGCTATTTTATTGTTCCTGATATTTGCACAGCAATCTTCTCTTCTTCGGACAGTTTGCACCTGGGCCAGGCTAGATAAGTGTGATGACCCAAAAGGGCGTGGCACAAAAGCAACACAGTCAGATAAGCAATAAGAGTCCCTTTATTATCTCCAACTTTGCCCCCCAATGTCCAGCTTACCTTCAGGCTGGAGAAAAACTCTTCTCAGGAACAGTCTTTGGCTGCAGAAAATTAAGTCCAAAACAGGGTAAACACAAACTGTAACTTAAAGTCCAAACAAGCCAAACTGAAATAATTAGTTTGGCAGGGCAGGAGCAAGAATTTCAGACGTGAAGGCACGGCAAAACTCACACAGTTGGGAAGATGCCAGGAACACAAGATAAGTCACGAGGGTACAAGATAAATTCACATTTGTTCCCAGCAGCCTGCCTTTCTTATCAGCTCTCTTCCCAGATATGGTTATGAAGGGGATCAAGGCTCTTTCCTCCCCCGTAAGCCATGCAACCCACGTTGCTCCCTTCTCTGTTCTTCCCTGCATGCCCTAGGATGAAGAGGGGGTGGGCCTTGGGTCTTCCTCTGAACTCCCCCTTGTTCTCCCTCTCCCCTGCTCTGCCCAGCCGGACTGTGCCCTTCCCCAGTTTCCTCCACAGCCAAAGGAGCCACAATCCCACTCTCTGTCAGCTGTTCGGCTTCCTCCTCTGAGTCAGATTCCGACAGGGGTATGACAATAAGGTTGTAGGTTCAAAATCCAGATTGATCTTAATAGCATTAACTGTGAGAGGGAGTCTTAGTGGACAATCAGCTAAATAGGAGCCAGCCGTGTGCAGTGGCAGCCCAAAAAAGCCAATACAATCCTAAATTGCATTAACAGAGGGATACAATCGAGATCAAGGGAGGGACTAATACCACTCTATAAAGCTTTAGTAAGGCCACACCTAGAGTCCTGCATCCAGTTTTGGTCACCATACTATAAAAAAAGATGTTGAGACTCTAGAAAAAGTGCAGAGAAGAGCAACCAGGATGATAAAGGGATGGGAGACTAAAATATACAAAGAACGGTTGCAGAAATTGGGCCTGGCTAGTCTAGCCTGTCTGTCTGTCTATCATCTATCTATCTATCTATCTATCTATCTATCTATCTATCTATCTATCTATCTCTATCTATCTATCTATTTTTCATCTCTATCTATCATCTATCAATCTATCTATCTGTCTATCTCTATCTTTCATTTCTATCTATCTATCTATCTATCTATCTATCTATCTATCTATCTATCCATCCATCCATCCATCCATCCATCCATCCATCCATCCATCTATCTATCTATCTATCTATCTATCTATCTATCCATCCATCTATCTATCTATCTCTTCTCTCTCATCTATCTATCTATCTATCTATCTATCTATCTATCTATCTATCTATCTATCTATCTATCATCTATCTGCAGTATCTATCTATCTGCAGTATCTACCTACCTACCTACCTACCTACCTATCTATCTATATCTCATCTATCTTTCATCTCTGTCTGTCTATCTATCCTATGGGGGAGGGGGGACTGGAGGCTAAGAAATATAATGAATGGTTGCAGGAATTGGGCATGGCTAGTCTGTCTGTCTGTCTCTCTCCCTCTCTCCTTAGTAAGGGCCACACCTGGAGTCCTGCATCCAGTTTTGGTCACCACACTATAAAACAGATGTTGAGACTCTGGAAAGAGGGCAGAGAAGAGCAACCAGGAGGATGAGGGGACTGGAGGCTGAAACATACGATGAACAATTGCAGGAACTGGGCCTGGCTAGTCCAGGGAGGAGAAGGACCAGGGGAGGCAGGAGAGCATCTTCCAATATTTGAGGGAGGGGATGCCCCAGAGAGGAGGAAGGGGGTCAAGCTGTTTTCCAAAGCACCTGAAGGCCAGAGAAGGAAGAATGGATGGAAACAGAACAAGGAGAGATTTAACCTTGAAATAAGGAGTAACTTTCTGACAGGGAAAACCATCAACCCATGGAACAGACGTTGCCTTCGGAAGTTGTGGGAGCTTCATCCCTGGAGGCTTCCAAGAAGACACTGAACTGCCTTCTGTCAGAAATGGTGTAGGGTCTTCCGCTTGGGCAGGGGTTTGGACTAGATGACCTCCAAGGTCCCTTCCAACTCTGATTATCTGACTTTAATCTGGCATTCTAGAGGGAGGGTCAGACTTTGCCCTTTTTTGCCTGCAGAAGGATTCCAGACTAATCCCCTGCTTGACTCTTGCCCTCATCTCGGCCAGTCTCTCTCTCTCTCTCTCTGACACCAGAAAAGTTTTTCTTCCAACTTTTAAAATCTCTTAAAACTGTCTCCATAATTTGGTACAAAGCAGCCCATTGACTTAACAACTGTCCATCTAGCGGTTGAAGTTACAACAGCGCTGAAAACAAGTGACTTATGACCAGTTTTCACAGTTATGACCTTTGCTGCATTATCCGATCAAAATTCAAACAGCTTGGCAACAGGCTCGCCTTTATGACGGCCGCGGCGTCCCCTTTTGCGACCTTCCCACAAGGAGAGTCCATGGGAAGCCGGATCCACTTAACAAACGTCTTACGAACTTAACAACTGTAGTAGATTCACTTAATAACAGGGGCAAGAACAATCGTAAAATGGGACAAAATTCCCTGAACGACCATCCAGCTTAACAGCAGACGTTTTGAGCTCTGTTGTGGTCGTAAGTCAAGGACCACCTGCAATGCATTGGAATATTGTTTGTTAGCGCCTTTCAATTACTGTACAGGAAGTCCTCGACTTATGATGACAACTGAGCCCAAAATTTATATTGCTAAGTCAGACCTTTGTTCAGTGAGTCCTGCCCCATTTTACAAACCTTTCTTGCATTAGTTGTTAAGTGGATCACTGCAGTTGTTTAGCTAGTCTCACGGTAGTTAAGTGAGTCAGACTTTGCCAGAAGGTCGCAAAGGGGGATCATGTGGCCTCCAGGACACTGCGACTGTCGTAAATACGAGTCAGTTGCCAAAGTGTCTGAATTTGGATCACGTGATGCATGGGGATGCCGCAACGGTCATTAAGTGCGAAAACGGCCATGAGTTTACTTTTTTTCAAGTGCCTTTGTAATTTTGAATGGACACTAAATGAACTGTCGTAAGTTGAGGACTTCCAAATATTTCCCTAGGCCTTTTCTTCACTGCCAGCCTGACTCTTTGCACAAAGCTTTGTGTTGCTTTTTTTTTTTTAAAAAAAAGTCTCATTATTATCTTTGTTTTCCTAGTAGATTTTAATGGTGTCCGTTGCAGAGTTTATGCTACAAAATGCAAAAAAAAAAAGCAAATTGTGTTTTGCATTTTTTATATCATAAACTCAAAAACTGGAAAATTTAACTCATCGCTGTTCTTTTTTAAACAAGTTTTATTTCAGTTTTCCACATTTTAAAAACATCTATTTTTAGTGAACAGCATGATTGCAGGTTTCCACATTTACACACAAACATGACCATAGTTATATATTCATCTTTGACATTCAACTTATCAATATTTTACATATTTTCTATTATTATATTTTTCCAAGCGCTTTCCTCTTATTTAAATCACAAATATTTCACATATCTTCACAATCATTGTACTTTAGTACTTTTAACTGTCAAATTTGCAATTTCATTGCATATTCTTATTTCATCATTTCACAAATTCTAAATTAATACAAACATTTAAAGAAAAAAAAATACCCCCCCCTCCCAATTACTAATTTGCAGCATCACTCATCCATCGCTTGAGACCTTCAAGAAGAGATTGGACTGCCCTCTGTCAGAAATGGTGTAGGGTCTCCTGCTTGGGCAGCGGGTTGGACTAGATGACCTACAAGGTCCCTTCCAACTCTGTTAATCTGTTATCCGTTATGTGTTATCAATTTCATTGAGCGCCTCATTAGGGTTATCACTTGAGACTTTCAAGAAGAGACTGGGCTGCCATCTGTCAGAAATAGCGTAGGTTCATCTGCTTGGGTGGGTGGGGGTTGGACTAGATGACCTACAAGGTCCCTTCCAACTCTGATTATCTGTTGTTATCTGGCATAGAATGGATACGCAGGCTGAATGTAACTCCTGCCCAACCACAGCCTGTCCGTCTCTTCGGGCCACTGAATCCATCATCCACTCTAAAATCTATTCCTGCTTCTCCCAGTCCCTTCCAGTGAGCCTGAGTCTAATTATTATTATTTTTGTTGTTGTTGTTGTTGTTGATTAATGGATGCTTCTCTGTGGAGACTTTCTGAGGGGGGGAGGAGAAAATGCTTTAAGCAAGCCAACCAACCAGTGTATGTTATCTATGTGTGCCATGGTCAGAAATTGGCTGGAGTCTGTGCCGCAAATGCAAGTCATATGGCTCTGGGGAGGATGTTGGGACACCAGGACTTCAAAATCGGGTTGTAAGTAGCTTTTGGGTGGGTCCGTCGGTGGTAAGTGATTGATCGTAAGTCAAGGACTAAGGGGAAGGCAACCTGTCTCATATCAGGGCACCTACTGCCAGACCTCCGTCCACCCTCTTTCCTTCCTTCCTTCCTTCCTTCCTTCCTTCCTTCCTTCCTTCCTCCCTCCCTCCCTCCCTCCCTCCCTTCCTCCCTCCCCTTCCCTTCCCTTCCTTTCCTCCCTCATCCCATCTCCTTCTTCTCTCCTTCCCTTCCATCCTTCCATCCCCTCTCCCTCCCTCTTCTCATTTCCTCCTTCCCTCCTTCCCTCCCTTCCTCCTTTCCATCCCCTTTCTTCCTTCCCTCCCCCTCCTTCCCATATTTTCTATCCTCCCTCCCTCCCTCCTTCCTTTCCTCCCTCTTCCCATCTCCTTCTTCCCTCCTTCCTTTCCATCCTTCCATCCCCTCCTCCTTCCCTCTTCTCATTTCCTCCTTCCCTCCCCCTCCTTCCCATACCTTCTATCCTCCCTCTTCCAATCTCCTTCTTCCCTCCTTCCCTTCCTTCCTTCCTTCCATCCCCTCCTCCCTCCCTCTTCTCATTTTCTCCTTCCCTCCCTTTCCATCCCCTTTCTTCCTTCCCTCCCCATACCTTCTATCCCCCCTCCTTCCTTTCCTCCCTCTTCCCATCTCCCTCTTCCCTCCTTCCCTTCCTTCCTTCCATCCCCTCCTCCCTCCCTCTTCTCATTTCCTCCTTCCCTCCCTTCCTCCTTTCCATCCCCTTCTTCCTCCCCCCTCCCTCCCTTTCCCTCCTCCTTTCCCTCTGGTGCTGGCACAGTGGTTAGCATGCTGTATTGCAGGCTGACGCTGCCCGCTGCCAGCGGTTCGATCCTGACCAGCTCAAGGTTGTCTCAGCCTTCCTACCTTCCTCCCCTTCCTTTCTTCTTTCTCTCCCCCTTTCTCCTTCCTTCCCTTCTTTTTCTCTTCCTCCCTCCCTCCCTCTCTTCCTGCTATGGTGGTGCAGTGGTTAGAAGGCAGTATTGCAGACAGTTCGATCCTGACCGGCTTAAGGTTGACTCAGCTTTCTGTCCTTCCGAGGTCAGTAAAATGAGGACCGAGAGTGTTTGGAGGCAAGAGGCAGACTCTGTAAGCTGCTTAGAGAGGGCTTGGAAGCACCATGAAGTGGGATATAAGTCTAAGTGCTAGGGAAGGAGGGAGGGAGAAAGAGAAAGAGAAAGAAGGAAGGAAAGAAAGAAGGAAGGAAGGAAGGGAGGGAGGGAAATGAGGGGAAGGAAGGGAAATGAGAAGGAAGGAAGCTGTACATGGCACAGTGGTTAGCGTGTACTATTTCAGGTCGATTCTGCCCACAGCCAGAAAGTTCGATCCTGACCAGTTCAATGTTGACTCAGCCTTCCGTCCTTCCAAGGTCAGTAAAATGAGGACCCAGATTGTTGGGGACAAGAGGCTGACTCGGTAAACTGCTTAGAGAGGGCTGCAAAGCACTGTGAAGTGGGATATAAGTCTAAGTGCTAGGGAAGGAGGGAGGGAGAGAGAGAGAGAAAGGGAAAGGAAGGAAGGAAGGAAGGGGAAGGAAGGAAGGAAGGAAAAGAAAGGAAGGAAGGAAGGAAGGAAGGAAGGAAGGAAGGAAGGAAGGAAGGAAAGAAAGAAAGAAAGAAAGAAAGAAAGAAAGAAAGAAAGAAAGAAAGAAAGAAAGAAAGAAAGAAAGAAAGAAAAGGAAGGAAGGAAAATGAGAAGGAAGGAAGGGAAATGAGGGGAAGGAAGAAAGGTGTAGTAGCACAGTGGTTAGAGTGTAGTATTGCTGGCTGACTCTGCCCATTGCCTGGAGTTTGATCCTGACCGGTTCAACATTGACTCAGCCTTCTGTCCTTCCGAGGTGGGTAAAATGAGGACCCAGATTGTTGGGGGCAAATAGGCGGACTCTGTAAACCGCTTAGAGAGGGCTGGAAAGAAAGCGCTGTGGCTATTGCTGTCCCCTTCTTCCCTCTTCCCTTCCCTCCCTCCAGGACAGAGTTAAGATGGCTTAGCAACGACGTACTTAGATGGCTGTTTCTGTCGGTTGTATCCATTGCAGGCGCACCGGCTGGATGAAGACTTTGGAGTCCCTCCCTGAGAACATCCAGCTGCTTTGATCCTGGACCTTGCCCAGCTCTGCTTCCCGCCATGTTCCACCTAATCAAGAAGGACCGAGACGGGTCCAGGAGGGAGAAGAAGAAGGAGAAGGAGAAGAAAGAACGCATGTCGGCTGCCGAGCTGAAGAGCCTGGAGGAGATGAGCTTGCGCCGCGGCTTCTTCCACCTCAACCGGGCTTCCAAGAAGGACGCCAAGAACCGCCTGGAAATCTCCAACCCCATCCCCATCAAAGTGGCCAGTGGCTCAGACCTCCACCTCACCGACATTGACTCCGACAGCAACCGAGGCAGCGTGATCTTGGACTCCGGGCACCTCAGCACGGCCAGCTCCAGCGACGACCTCAAAGTGGACGATGGCAACTTCAAGGGCTCGGTGCTCCAGCGGGCCGCCAAGTTCGGCTCGTTGGCCAAGCAGAACTCCCAGATGATCGTGAAGAGATTCTCCTTCTCCCAGAAGAGCCGCGACGAGAGCGCCTCGGAGACCTCCACACCTTCCGAGCATTCGGCAGCGCCTTCCCCACAGGTGGAGACACGGACCCTGGAGATGCAGCTAGCAAAACACGGCGCCAGGACGCCTCCCTACCCCTCACTGGCCTCCGCCTCGCGCCCCCGGCTGCCCGAATTGGTGAGCAAGTGGTTCCCGGCAGAATTGAAGCTCCCCGCGGTGGTGCCTCCACAGCCCCCCGTGCCCCGCCAGCTGGAGCTGCAACGGCGCAACACGGGAGATTTCGGCTTCTCGTTGCGCCGTACCACCATGCTGGACAGGGCGGCCGACGGGCACGTGTATCGGCGAGTGGTGCATTTTGCCGAGCCGGGCGCCGGAACCAAAGATCTGGCCTTGGGCTTGGTGCCGGGCGACCGTCTGGTGGAGATCAATGGGCACAATGTGGAAAATATATCCCGGGACGAGATCGTGGAGATGATCCGGCAGTCGGGAGAGACAGTGCGGCTGAAGGTGCAGCCGATTTTGGAACTGAGCGAGCTGAGCCGCTGCTGGCTGAAGAATGGTGAGCGAGCCCAAGGAGCGGCGTTTGATGTGAGTAGCTGGTACGCGTTGGGCAGGCTGGGGGCTGATGGGGGTCTCCTTCCCCCTTGCGGCCGAGTGGCGAGTTTTGGCTGAGTTTTGTCTCCTTGGCTGCCTTGGTGGGACTTCAAAATGCCCGCTCTCTGGCATGATGTGGCCATCGCCATTGTCATGCCCCTGTCGGATTCTGACTCGGAAGGGGAGGCCGAGAAGCTGACAGGGAAGGGGAGTGTGGTTCCTGTGGAGGAAACCGGGGAAGGGCAAAGTCCGGCTGGGCAGAGCAGGGAAGAAATAGAACAAGGGAGAGGGAATTCAGAGGAAGATCCAGGCCCACCCCCTCTTCATCCTAGGGCACGCAGGGAGGAATGGAGAAGGGAGCAACAGGAGTTGCATGGTTTACGGGGGAGGAAAGGGCCCCGATTCCCTTCATTAGCTGCAGCTGGGAACACAGTGTTTAAAAAGAGAGGTTGCGGACAGCAAGTTGTGGAAGAAAATTGTGAATTATCTTTTATTGTAGAGGCTTCCTAGCGTCTTCCCAACTGTGTTTTGTTGGCTTTTGAAGTCTGCAATTCCTTCTCCTGCCTTGTCCAGTTAATTGCTGCAGTGTGTTTTGTGTGGATTTTTATTTACAGTTTGTATGTACTTTTGTGTTACGAGAAATTTGCCGCACAGAACCGGTTCCTTCTTATTTGCCGAATGATATGGGCCACTTTAAAAAGTTGTGGTGGTTGCCCAAATGTGTACAAGAACACTGGGGAAAATTTAATTCTGCATTTCAGCGGGTTTCATGATACCAGGGGTATTTTTGGTAAATGAATTTTTGAAGATTGGGGAGCCTGAGGGGTGCATTTCCCCCAAAATATTCCTTCCTCTCACAGGGGTGTCCAACCTTAGCAACTTGAAGACTTGTGGGCTTTCAGCTATGCTGACTGGGGAATTCTGGGAACTGAAGTCCATTATTCTTAAAGAGGCCAAGGTTGGACACCCCTGGCATAGACCAAGAGTGGCTGCCTATATTTCTGGTTAACTGTGAGATCTTGTAGGGCGAACAAATAAGGAATATTTCTTCATGCTTGGACAAGAATTTAGATTCGATAGGCAAGACCTTCTGATGAAGCACAATTTTCCAAAATCCATCCAGTTTTTCCCAGCTTACCTGGAAGCGTGCGGGGAAAAAAGTTGTTTCTGGCTATGCTCTCTCTATTCATTGTGATGAGACAGATGTTGCGTTGTCAAAATGTTCTCTTTGCGCCCGATAATCCTTTGCACCCAACTTCTCACGAGGAAGCTTGTTCAAGGCCATCAAGCGGCCGCTGTGGCTTTTGAACCTTAAATTGGATTTAGGAGTTTCCGGCATGTGCCGAGTCCGTGTGTTGGTATGTGTGCATTATTGATCCATATTTTTAGAAAGGCCGGTGATTTTATATATATATATATATGTTTTCTTAAGTTTTTGCGGGTATTTATATGTATGGTATTCAGCTTTGTTTGGGTATTTTCCCACGTCTTTATAGTTGTGCTTTTAAAGACGAACACAATACAGAAGCCTAATGATGGCAGATGAGATTCTGCCAAAATGTCACTACAATTTTAAAAGCACAGCTATAATGACGTGGGAAAATACCCCCAAAAAGCTGAATAACATAAATAAATATATATATATTTCCTCCTTGTGAAAGCTATTTTGAGAAAAAGGTTGCCCAACGTCCCTTGGGTGAAATTCTGCTCAAAATAAGGACTGGTCAGGGCTGACCTTTTGAGATTTAAAGTGTGGTATGGAATGTGATGATATGTGATGAAAAGTATGTATATATATTTCCTGACTGTACAGCCTGAGCATATAGTAGTCATTGACTTATAACCACAGTTGAGATCAAGAGGTCTGTTGCCAAGTGTTCTGACATAGGCCTTCCCAAGATCATGAAGGAAACTCCCCGTCCAGATAAAACCCCTTTTATTTAGTTTACAGTGAATTCCTCTCCAGCAAAGTTCCGGCCAACAGTCTTTCAGGAGATTTCACAATTACCGTCCTTTATCAGGCTTGGAGAGTTGCCAGGCCGATATCTTCCAAACGCCATGCTGTAGTAGCAATTACTTGGCAAGAAGTCAGGAATAGATCTTCACACTAATTAAAGGAACTAATTGTCTTCTGCAAACACCACTCCCCCTTCGCTCCACTTTATTCCCTCTGGGAGGGGCCATTCACCGTCCACTTGTGCCCTTACTCTCAAGTCGACCCTGGATCCTTAATTCTTCCCTTCTTCTGGCAGCTCCGTGCATGCGCACACTGGGAACAGGCTCCAGCTGTTCTTCTTCCCCACTGATCTTTGACTCTGAAGTCAGCTGATAACTGTCACATGGCCCTGGCCCCATCTCTGCCTCTTGTTGCTCAGCTGTTCCCTTCTTCTGGCAGCTCTGCACATGCGCACACTGGGAACAGGCTCCAGCTGTTCTTCTTCCCCACTGATCTTTGACTCTGAAGTCAGCTGATAACTGTCACATGGCCCTGGCCCCATCTCTGCCTCCGACGCAGAACCCTCATCAGAGCTTTCCTCAGACTCCAGGACTGGCCCAGGTTCCTCCCCAACCTCCTCACTGTCCAAGTCTGGCGGGCCACAACAGATGTGCCCTGCCTAGCACAGGATCCCTCCCCTACTCAACAAGGCAGGTTTCCCCGCCTGCTCCTGCTTTCAGGTTTCCGAAAGACGAAGTTGTGGCTGCTTTCAAGAGTCAGCTCATTAAAGCCGCCGCAACTTTTAAAGCCAACTGCATTCAGTCTTCAGCTTGGTACGAGATCCTGAAAAAGAGCAGGTTGCTTTAATGAGTAGCAGGTTTATGTCAGGTTTAACATAACTTTTCCTTGCCTTGTATCTGAAACACGTATGGTTAAATTAAAATTTTTTAAAATTTTCACAAGTTTTATAGAGTTTAAAAAAATCTAAACAGTTTTCGTTTTGTTATCACTCCTTTTCAGAATGCGAGGTTCTGTTTTACTTTTTAAAAAATAAATAAATGAATGTAATTTAAATAATTTTAAATTTTATTGAGGAAATATGCAAAAGAAATAACCACAACAATGGAATGTACCAATGTTGGACAGACCACCACCCCAAGCCATCCCCTACATAATTGGTAGAGTTAATCTGACCTTATTTATTCATTATCCAGGCAGTCCTCATTTAGTGACCATTTGAAGTTAGAATGGCACTGAAAAAAGGGATTTATGAAGCATTTTTCACACTTATGACCTCTGTAGCATCCCCATGATCACGCGATTGACATTTGGATGCTTGGCAATTGACTCAAATTTATGACGGTCGCAGTGTCCCGGGGTCAAGTGATTCCCCTTTTGCGACCTCAAAGTCAACAGGGAAACCAGCTTCACTTAACAACTGTATTAATTTCAGAACTGCAATGATTCACTTCACAAAATGTGAGGAGAAAAGTTGTCAAATGGGGCAAAACTCCCTTGACATGTTTCTCACTTAGCGACATAAATGTTGGGCTCAGTAGTGGCTGTAAAGTTGAGGATACTCCCTGCATTTTTTTTTATTCCACCGTTGTTCTTTTTATAATAAATACCGTCTTCTACGAAGGGGCATTTTAGTGAGATTAGAGTGTTATTTAAGCACCTCAAAGAATCCCCCTCCTATACCTTCTCACGCAGGGAAATGGTTTTGAGCATTTATTTCGACAGGAGGAAAGAAAGAACGAATTAATGAATGAGTGTGTGTGTGGTTTTTTTTTCCAAGGGAAGGAAAAAACTCACGGCATGGAATTCTCTCTGATTCAAGAAAAATCCAAATTTAAAAAAATCACGTGCAAATGAAACTGTCAAAAGATGTGGCAGAAAGCAGGGTACAGTCATGAGACATACTGTGTTTCCCCGAAAATAAGACCCTGCCTTATATATATATATATATATATATATATTGCCACCAAAAAAAAAAAGGCTCCAGGTCTTATTTTTGGGGGATGTCATCCATGGACTAACCTCACCTGTGTGCGTCGCCACCGGCCTCCTTCCGGAACCCCTCCTTCTGCGCCCAGCAAGGCTTTCCGGACCTCTGGATCGATATAACAGACCTCTGGATCGATCCTGAGCTTTGTTCTCAGCTCCAGAGGCCTTCAGGAAAGCCTCGCCAGCCTTGCTGGCTGCAGAAGAAATGGGCCAGCAAGGCAGGTGTCGCAGTGTGCGAGGCCTGCCTACACCTGTCCAAAGGTAAGGAGTAGGGTGGCTCCACCACCCTCCACCCTAGCTTAATTTTTACCCTTCCACTCCGGAGTAGGAGGAATCTTAATTAGGACTTATTTTTTTTTGGGGGGGAGGGGGAGGTAAGACTTATATTGGGTGCCTGTGTAGAAATCAAGCTAGGACTTACTTTCAGGGTAGGTTGTATTTTCGGGGAAACAGGACAGATGGAAATTGGAAGATGCCAGGGAGACTGCAAAAATCTGCATTACTCAAAGTTGGCAGCGTTGAAGATGGGTGGACTTCAACTCCTAGAATTCCCCAGCCAGCATCATCAGTGCTAGAAGGGAGTGGGGTTTGTAGAGAAAGGAGGAGGAGGAGGAGGAGGAGGAGGAGGAGGAAGAAATGGAGGGGGAAGGAGAAGAGGGAGGAGGACGAGGACAACTACTATGTGGGATCCTTGGTGCTCTTCAAGCTGGGTTGTTTCCTTGCAGACCTTTTCATGACCCAGTTAGATAACATTATCAGTGCTAGAAGGGATGGGGAGTTTGTGGAGAGGAGGAAGCGGAGGAGGAGGAGGAGGAGGAGGAGGAGGGAGGAAAGGACTGTGGGGTCCTCAGTTCTCTCTGATCTGGGTTGTTTCCTTGCAGACATTTCATGACCCTACTAGGTAACATCATCCGTGCATTCTTAGAAGGTTACAGCTGGAATTAGTTTGCCAGATCTCCCCATCACGTCCATTGTAGCCTCTGCAAGGGATCTTAATTTGGAGGTGGAGGTAAACCTTGGACCGGCCTTCCCCCCATCTGGAGGCCATCCAGATGTTTGCGGGACCAGAATTTTGGATCATAACAGCCCTGTGCATTTAGAAGAACCATGGAAAGGGAAGGATAGTGGTCAGATTAAAATGTCTGTCCTTGTCAGAAATATGGGGTGGGTGGGGGTGGGGGCTTGTGTGTGTAAATGTTGTGCAACTGAAAATTGTGTATGTGACCTTTGGCAGAGGACTTAAAGAACGGTCTGCAGTTTCTGAAGGGATTTTTTTTTTCTGGCCACCCACATTTCAATAGCACAGACCAGTCCTTGACTTACGACCACAATTATTTATTTACGAAATAGATTGGCCATCTGTCGGACTTCAGGGTTAACTCCGGGAGGCTTGCAATCATAAATGCAAATAAAATAAAATAAAAATCCTTCGGGACCAGGACGCATGTCGCTAAGCGAGGTGGTGGTTGAGTGAACCATGCCTGATTTTTTTTTTTTGCCATGGTTATTAAACAAATCACACAGTCGTTAAGCAAATCCGGTGTCCCCCAGCTGGGAAGGTCGCAAAAAGGTGATTAATTGCCTGCCCTCCCAAGGATGCGGCAACGGTCATAATTAAATACATTCCGTTTGCCAAGCGCCTGGATTTTGATCACGCGACGGTTGTAAGTGCGAGGAATGGCCGTAAATCACTTTTTCCCCCCCCAGTGCTGTTGTAATTTTGAACGCACGCTAAATGAACGCGAGTCAAGAACCGCCCACAATCCAGACTTCTCCAAAGTGCAAAAAATTTTCAGAAACTAGAATTCCCAGGCCTTCCTCCAACGGAAGGCCTCGACTTACAGCAATTCACTTAGTGACCGTGCAAAGTTACAACGGCCTTAAAAAATTGACTTGCGGCTGTTTTTTTCCCACACTTACGACCTTTGTAGCACCCACCCGCCCACCCCGATGATCGTGTGATAAACGTTGAAATGCTTGGCAAGTAACTCATACTTATGACTGTTGCTGCGTCCCAAGCAAACTCAGTGGGGCTCACTTAACAACCCTGCTACTAACTTATCAACTGTGGTGATTCACTTAACAAGGGAGAAAAGGAAGGTTGTAAAATGGGTTCAAAGCTCGCTTAACAAACATCTTCCTCAACGACAGAAATTTGGGGCCCAATTATGTCCCCACATTGAGGATTGCCTGAATTCTGACTATTTATTTATTTTTTATCTATCTATATAAAAGCGAAATTACCACTCACCTATCATCACAAAATCCCCAGAACCATAAAGCCTACAAACTTGAAGTTCGACTCGTAGGTTCCTCTTGGCTTCTAGGGGCTCCCTAAGAAAGGATTTTTCCAAAGGACCCTCAGAGCATTGAGAGTATTTCCATTATTATTATTATTATTATTATTATTATTATTATTATTATTATTATTATTATTATTATTATTATTATTATTATTATTATTATTAACACGCTCTGATGCTAAGGAGTTCTGCTCCCCCTCCCCACCTGAGAATAAATCTCTTCCAAATGCAAAACACCAGCAGAGGAGGTTCACTTTCACAGCACCAAGCAGCTTTGGTACAGAACAGTTGAGCGAAGCCATGCCCAGGCTCCTTGCTGTCTCCTTGCTCACACAGCAAATATGCTTTCAGTTTCCAAACAGCCCTCAACTCCCTCACACACTGACAGGATGCTAGCCAGGTGGATGCTGGTAGGGCAGAGGCAGAATTTTTCCCCCCTTATTTTCCTCCCCGAAAACTAAGCCCAATGACATAGTTTCGTAGCGAAGCACGGCGATTGAGCCAGTGCTCAAATATAACAGAAGAGCCCTGCTACAGGCAGACTTACGACCATGTGGCTGAAGTTATGACGGACCCCCCTTCCCCAAGGCTGTTTAGGCCCCGGATTAAAATCACCAATAGCCACCCCTCCTGCATTCAGAATGTGCCTATATGCCTTTTTGTAGCAGTGCAGCTGTGATCAGTCAGAATAGAGCTGGAAGGGACCTTGAGGTCATCTAGTCCAACCCCCAACTCAAACGGGAGACCCTATACCATTTCAGTCAAATGGCTATCCAGTCTCTTATGAAAAGCCTCCAGTGTTGGGAGCACCCACAACTTCTGGTGGCCAGCAGTTCCACGGGTTAATTGCTTGGAAGTTTCTCCTTCCTTCCAGGTTGCTTCTCTGCTTGAGAAGAATATCCAGGGATGCTGGTAGGCAGAGGCACGATTCCCCCCCCCCCCGGGCCCCTTTATTTTCCTCCCCCAAAACTAAGCCCAACTATTTAGTTTTGTAGCGAAGCACGGGTATCGAGCGAGTATATTTATATAGAGTTTTTTTTCGGTAGAAGTTGGATGGGAACCGATGACTAGATAAATAAAGAAACAAATAAATATTTGTGGCTCCCAGCTGGTGTTATTCTGACGTCTGTTCAGAATTATTCCAGGCTGGCCAGTTCTGCTTCTTCCGCAGGTATTTTTCTCCTCCAGCAAAACTGGAGGAAGTTGCATCTGTGACACCCTTTGGGGAAGGTTGGCCAATCCTTACCATGGAACCAGCCCTGTTCCTGTTCCTGTTTTTCTTTCTTTCTTTTTTTTTTTGCAGTTGTTTGATAAATTGAGGTGGAAGGGAGGGGGCCCTTCTCCTGTCTGGATGAGCCCAGAGTAAAAGGTATTGCAACATATACTTCTACCTACCCAGCCTTGGAAAAACAGGACAGAGTTGAAAGGGCATGTTCCCAGCAGGTATTAAGTCAGTCGAGATCAGAGTTTCTCAAGTGCAGCAGCTTTAAGAGGGGAGGACTTCCACTCCCAGAATCCCCCAGGCAGCTTGCTTTAAGAGGGGAGGACTTCCACTCCCAGAATCCCCCAGGCAGAATGCTTTAAGAGGGGAGGGCTTCCACTCCCAGAATCCCCCAGCCAGGATGCTTTAAGAGGGGAGGGCTTCCACTCCCAGAATCCCCCAGCCAGCCTGCTTTAAGAGGAGAGGGCTTTCGCTCCCAGAATCCCCCAGACAGCCTGCTTTAAGAGGGGAGGGCTTCCACTCCCAGAATCCCCCAGCCAGCCTGCTTTAAGAGGGGAGGACTTCCACTCCCAGAATCCCCCAGCCAGCCTGCTTTAAGAGGGGAGGACTTCCACTCCCAGAATCCCCCAGCCAGCCTGATTTAAGAGGGGAGGGCTTCCACTCCCAGAATCCCCCAGCCAGCCTGATTTAAGCTTGTAGTTGTCGCCCACCCCTCTTCAAGCCGCGATTTTTGAGATTCACTGGGTCTGGATCTATCAAGCCCTTGCTTTCGCTTTGCTCCTGCAGGGCCAAGCCGATTGAGGCCAGGGTCCCAGGGGATGCTGAGTGTACCCCCTCCCCACTTAACCCTGGACTTGCAAATGTCCAGCCAAGCGAGGTGAGAGGGAGGTTGCATTCCTCCACCCGGCCAGCTATGCAGCCTGGAATGTTTCTGGTCCTGATTTAAATTTAACACACACACACACACATACACATACATATATATATATTCTGCCTGCTTTTTAAAACAGGAAATGATATGCATACTTCGGTCTCTCTCTCTCTCTCTCACACGTGTAGAACGTGCCTGTCGATATTCCTGGTTTCCTGGACTCTTGATAAAAAAATACCCTGATGAGAGGAAACGGGGATTAGGGAGTTGTTTGCTGCTGGTCAGCCATCCGTCAGTCTGGCCTGGGAGGTGGGCTGGGTGTTAGGAGCACCCCAAGACCACTCCTGGGGTTGCTTCTGCCCAAACGGGAGTTAAAGGGGGAGAAAAATTCCACTTTTTCATTCTCCTCTGTACCTCTATTTCCCCCCCCCCACACCACTCCAGAGTTTTTAAGTCCAGGCTGCCACAAAATGGAACCTAGGATAATAGGATTGGGGAGGGACCCTGGGAGGTCATCTAGTCCAACCCCTGTACCTTTCCAGACCAATGGCTGTCCTGTCTCCTCTTGAAAACTTCCAATGAGGTTTTGCTTGGTTAAATAAAAGCAAAAACAGCCGAATGGCTTCAATTCACCTTCAGGGCTTCCTTGACTCCTGTAAGGTAGTCCTCAATTCACCATCATTCATTCAACAACCAGAGTTACCCCATAGCACTGAAAAAAAGTGGCTGATGATTGTTTTTCACGCTTAGGACAGTCACAGCATCGCCCAGAGTCACATGATCAAAATTCAGACACTCGGCAACGTGACTCGTATTTATGACGGTTGCAGTGTTCTGCCCCCCTCCCCCGGGGAGGGGTGGGGTCGGTCACGTGACCCGCTTTTGGGACTTCCTGGCAGGCTAAGTCAATGGGGGAAACTCGGATTCACTTAACGGCCACCTTGCTAACTTCATCGCAGTGGAATCACTTCACAGCTGTGGCAAGCAAGGTCACAAAATGGGGCGAAGCTCACTTAACAACTTGCTTAGCAATGTTTGGGCTCAGTTGTGGTCATAAGTCAAGGACTTGCCTGTAATTTTCTGCACTGCCTGGTTGTTGGGAGTGTGATGTCCAGGTAGCACATCACTTCCTCTTTGTGCTTCTTTGCATAATGTACTCTGTGTGTGTGTGTGTGTGTGTGTGTGTGTGCATTTGCTGAATGCAGCATTAGATAGATTCATGCACCCAAAACAATTGGGGGTCTTTTAGAACAGTGGTCTTCCACATTGACCCCTTTTTAAGACTTGGGGACTCCAACTCCCAGAATTCCCCAGCCAGCAGACCAGGGTGTCTCCCACCTTGGTCCCTTTAAGACTTGGGGACTCCAATTCCCAGAATTTCCCAGCCAGCAGACCAGGGTGTCTCCTACTTTGGCCCCTTTAAAACTGGTAGACTTCAACTCCCAGAATTCCTCAACCAGTTGGCTGAGGAACTCTGGGAGTTGAAGTCCCCAAGTCTTAAAAGTGACCAAGATTGAATTCCCCTGAACTTAGAGCTACCCAATTCCTGTCAGTGCATTGTCCTAAAGTGACCCTTGAGTGGTCTCAAAGAGCAAACGGGCAAATTCTAGGTTGCAAAAGTGCTGGGCCCTCCCCAGTCCTCCCGTCCCAGTTCTACTGGTTGTGTTAGTCTTGGTCACGCACAGTGACGCACTGCAGTTTTGCATTTGGCTACCATCCCTGGGAGGTCAAGTGGCTGTTTTTGCAGAGATCTTTTTACTCCGGTTGCCGAGATAAACTTCCAAGAAATCTCCCAGGAACAGTGTTAGGAAATTCTAAGACTTGCTCATTTTTTATCTCTCTGTAAGAAGATTTTTTTTTTTTAAAAAAGGGAGTTTTGATGGATTTGTTTACAGTTGTGGTGCAAATCGTGTGCGTTTAACCTTCACACTGCAGTTAGGCCTCTGGCCAGCTCTGGAAAAAGGCCACTGGTGCAAGATAAGCACTGTGATTTGTGGCCAGGTGGAAAAAAGCCCAGTTATTTCTTATTAACTCCTCACTGCCCTGAATGCAGAATAAGAGAATTGGAAGGGACCTTGGAGGTCTTCTAGCCCAACCTCCTGCTTAGGCAGGAGACCCTATACCATTTCAGAGTGTCTGAATTTTTATTCCGTGACATCCACGGGGAGGCTGCAATGGTCGTAAGTGTGAAAAACGGTCACAGGCCCCTTTTTTCAGTGCTGTTATAACTTCAAACGGACAGTAAGCGAATGGTTTGTAAGTCAAGGTCTACCTGAATAAACAGAGGCCTAGATTCAAGGTCACATGAAGTATTAATACTGCTTGCTAAAGCTTTAGTAAGGCCACACCTGGAGTATTCTGCATCCAGTTTTGGTCCCCACATTGCAAAAAAAGAGGTTGAGACTTTGGAAATCAAGTGCAGAGAAGATCCACTAAGATGATCAAAGGCCTGGAAACAGAAACAGAGGAAGAATGGCTTCAGGATTTGGATCTGGTATCCAATCACCCCGGTCCTTCTCTTCACTAGACCAGCCAAGCCCAGTTCCTGCAACTCAGATGATTAAAGATCTGGAGACAAAAACATATGAAGAACAGTTGCAGGAATAAAGTATGGTTAGTTTAAAGAAAAGAAGGACTAGGGGAGACATCATAGCAGCATTCTAGTATAGGAGGGGCTGCCCCAAAGAAGAGTGAGTCAAGCGATTCTCCCAAGCCCCTGAGGGCAGAAGAAGCAATGGGTGGAAACTGATCAAGGAGAGAAGCAACCTGGAATTAAGGAGAAACTTCCTCGCAGTGAGGACAATTAACCAGTGGAACTGCGGGTCACCAGAAGTTGTGGGGGCTCCATCACTGGAGGTTTTCAAGAATGAATGAATGAATGAATGAATGGTTTTTATTGGCCAAGTGTGATTGGACCCACAAGGAATTTGTCTTGGTGCAAATGCTCTCAGTGTACATAAAAGAAAAGAGACATTCGTCAAGAATCATCAGGTCAAACAATAATAGTCATAGGATACAGTAAAAATAGAATAGAATAGAATAGAATAGAATAGAGAAAAGAATAGAAACTAGGATAGAATAGAAGAGGATAGAGGATGTAGGAAATAATAGGAAATAAGAATAGAGTAGAGTAGAATTAGAATAGAAATAGAATAGAATAAGGAACAGAATAGAATAGAAATTAGAATAGAATAGAAATTAGAATAGAATATAGAATATAGAATAGAATAGAATAGAGAAAAGAATAGAAAAGAATAGAAACTAGGATAGAATAGAAGAGGATAGAGGATGTAGGAAATAATAGGAAATAAGAATAGAGTAGAATTAGAATAGTAATAGAATAGAATAGAATAAGGAACAAAATAGAATAGAAATTTGAATAGAATAGAAATTAGAATAGAATAGAGAATAGAATAGAATAGAGAAAAGAATAGAAACGAGGATAGAATAGAAGATAGAGGATGTAGGAAATAATAGGAAATAAGAATAGAGTAGAGTAGAATTAGAATAGAAATAGAATAGAATAGAATAATGAATAGAATAGAATTCTTTATTGGCCAAGGGTGATTGGACCCACAAGGAATTTGTCTTGGTGCAAATGTTCTCAGCGTACATAAAAGAAAAGAGACATTCGTCAAGAATCATCAGGTCAAACACTTAATAATAGTCATAGGATACAGTAAAAATAGAATAGAATAGAATAGAATAGAATAGAATAGAATAGAATAGAATAGAGAAAAGAATAGAAACTAGGATAGAATAGAAGAGGATAGAGGATGTAGGAAATAATAGGAAATAAGAATAGAGTAGAGTAGAATTAGAATAGTAATAGAATAGAATAAGGAACAAAATAGAATAGAAATTAGAATAGAATATAGAATAGAATAGAAAATAGAATAGAATAGAGAAAAGAATAGAAACTAGGATAGAATAGAAGAAGATAGAGGATGTAGGAAATAATAGGAAATAATAATAGAGTAGAGTAGAATTAGAATAGAAATAGAATAGAATAGAATAAGGAATAGAATAGAATTCTTTATTGGCCAAGGGTGATTAGACCCACAAGGAATTTATCTTTGGTGCAAATGCTCTCAGTGCACATAAAAGAAAAGAAACATTCGTCAAGAATCATTAGGTACAATAATAGTCATAGGGTACAATAGAATAGAATAGAAGGATATAGGAATAGAATTTAAATAGAAGGGGATGGAACAGGATAGAGAATAGAATAGAATATAGAATAGAATAGAAATTAGAATAGAATATAGAATAGAATAGAAATTAGAATAGAATAGAATAGAATAGAAAATAGAATTCTTTTATTGGCCAAGTGTGATTGGACACACAAGGAATTTGTCTTGGTGCAAATGCTCTCAGTGCACATAAAAGAAAAGAGACATTTGTCAAAAGTCAAGAATCATCAGGTGCAACACTTAATGACAGTCATAGGGTACACTAGAATAGAATAGAATGATGTAGGAATAGAATTTCAATAGAAGGGGATGGAACAGGATAGAGAATAGAATAGAATATAGAATAGAATAGAAATTAGAATAGAATATAGAATAGAATAGAAATTAGAATAGAATAGAATAGAATAGAAAATAGAATTCTTTTATTGGCCAAGTATGATTGGACGCACAAGGAATTTGTCCTTGGTGCAAATGCTCTCAGTGCACATAAAAGAAAAGAGACATTTGTCAAAAGTCAAGAATCATCAGGTGCAACACTTAATGACAGTCATAGGGTACACTAGAATAGAATAGAATGATGTAGGAATAGAATTTCAATAGAAGGGGATGGAACAGGATAGAGAATAGAATAGAGTAGAGTAGAGTAGAGTAGAGTAGAGTAGAGTAGAGTAGAGTAGAAGAAGAGAAGAGAAGAGAAGAGAAGAGAAGAGAAGAGAAGAGAAGAGAAGAGAAGAGAAGAGAAGAGAATAGAATAGAATAGAATAGAATAGAATAGAATAGAATAGAATAGAATTCTTTATTGGCCAAGTATGATTGGACACACAAGGAATTTGTCCTTGGTGCAAATGCTCTCCGTGCACATAAAAGAAAAGAGACATTTGTCAAAAGTCAAGAATCATCAGGTGCAACACTTAATAATAGTCATAGGGTACAAATAATAAGGGATCAAATCATACCAGGAAACAGTCCATATAGATCGTAAGGATACGAGCGACAAAGTTACAGTCATACAGTCACAAGTGGGAAGGGATGGGCGACAAGGAGTGATGAGAAGATTAACAGTGATAGTAATACAGAAGGAGAGATTGGACAGCCATTTGTCTGAAACAGTACTTCCTGCTTGAGCAAGGGTTTGGACTAGAAGACCTCTAAGGTCCCCTCCAATGCTGTTATTCTGTTAGTCTGATAAAGAGAAGGACCAGGAGTGACAGGATAGCAGATTTCCAGTATTCTGCAATGAGCCAACTTGTTAGCAGTGACCTTGTCTGGGTGAATCATGCCCAACAGGTGTTTTTGTCCAGCAGGGAAGGCAAAATTACCAGGTCAAAATTCCCCAGCTTTTAGCTCAGGAGTAAAGTCTGTGCTGGGAGGCATGAGAAAAATCCCAAATATTTGGGAAAACCCAGATGTTTTTCTTTTTCGCACTGCCCGGGAAGAGCCGCCTCTCCTGGTGGTTTTGTGTATGGTGGATTGGATCCAAACTAAATTAGTTGGACTTAGCTTCTCTGGAGGTTAATCTGCAGGCCTGGCTGGCTCACCTCTCTGAGTATTTGGGGTTTGTTAGTTTTTTTGGTGTAATTATGATGATCAGTTCTCCATTTCAGAAAGGAAGGCTCAGGGTTTGGGAAGCTGAATTTTAAGTTAGGTGCCTCTGGGTCTTTTTGGTCTTCAAGGAGAAAAGCCAGTTATGAAATTCATCTAAAATATATTCCTTCATTTTATGATTTGGTTCAGTTTTGTCTATAATTCTGCCTGGCCAAATTTCTTGGCAAGGTTTTGCAAAACTGGCTTGCTGCTGCCTCCTTCTTAGGGCAGAGAGAGAGCAGCCAGCCCAAGGACAGCCGGTTTGTTTGGGGCCCAAGGCAGGACTAGAACTCGCGGCCTCCCACTTTCTAGTCTGATAGAGGCAGTCTTTGGCTTATGACCAAAATTGAGCCGAACCTCTTGTTGTTTTTAAGTGAAGACGGTTTGCAGTGTGTTTTTCCCCCTTTTTCATGGCTTTTCTCGCCGCCGTTCTTTGTTAAGCAGATCTGGCTCCATCATAAATACAAGTCAGTTGCAAAGGGTCCAAATTTTGATGGGTTGTAAGTGTGAAAAATAGTTGTTCCAGTTCCGTTGTACCTTCGAACGGTCATTAAACAAATGCTTGTCAGCCCACATACCTGTAGTTCTTGCTTACTGACTGTCTTGTTTAATATCTCAGGGATGTAAACCCCCCCGGCTTCGCAACACGTCCTCGCATTTACGACTGTCCCTCTGTCCGTCCCACCCGGTGGTAAGATTTCCATCCATGTTTCTTGCAAACCAGCTTGCAAGAAAGCAGAGTTGATAAGAGAATGCGGAAACAACCCGTGAACACACACAATGTTTTGCTTAGGGACTGTGGTGCCTGGCAACCCAATGGTGGTCGCTAAGGGAGGACCTCTGGCAAATGAGATGTTGGCTGCTTTGAGGAGGGAATGACAAGGAACGCATCGAAAAGAGGAATTCTTGCGTTCATATCCGGGGGATTTGTCTAGAATTGCTGCCTCCCCCTCCACCCCCTGAGGACGGTGCTCTTGAGCATGGATAGAGTGCTTTTAGGCCAGGAGTGAGTCCACGGGGTTGGGGGGGTTGGAGAGCTTGCCTGTCTTCCTAAATCTGTCAATCAGTCCACTCAGATTACACGGCTTTCGTCTGGTCGAGCAAAAATGATGCCTCTGGCTACGCTCTTAATCCAGATCAGAGCTGTCCAAACTTGGCCATTTTAAGACTTGTGGACTTCAACTCCCAGAATTCTCCAGCCAGCTATGCTCTTAATCCAGATCAGAGCTGTCCAAACTTGGCCATTTTAAGACTTGTGGACTTCAACTCCCAGAATTCTCCAGCCAGCTATGCTCTTAATCCAGATCAGAGCTGTCCAAACTTGGCCATTTTAAGACTTGTGGACTTCAACTCCCAGAATTCTCCAGCCAGCTATGTTGGAATTCTGGGAGTTGAAATCCACAAGTGTTAAAGTGGCCAAGTTTGGACACCTCTGATCCGGATTATCTTCTTTTGTTTCCCTTCTACTCCTGGTTTATCGCTGTTTTGAATCCCATCCCAACTTGGTTCCCCTCAAAAACCCCAACGCTTTGATGTTCAACGTTCCAGTGGATGGGCCAAGACCCCCGACACCTGGGATTCCAGATGTGGGCGTCCTTAAATTGGAATTGCTGTGGGAAGGGTCTCACCTAGGAAGGCTGCATTTCGCCTTCCAGGCTGTGTAGAAACAAGGAATGTGTGGAATCTCCTGGCAGAGAGCGAAAACCCGGGGCTGCCAAAAGCCAGATGTTTGAATATTGGGGGTGGGGGGTGGGAGCCCGAAAAAGCTGGATTCCTGAGTCTCAACAGGGATGGGGGCTTTGGGATGCCTCCCCAGGGGCTGTTTCTGCCTTCTTGGCTCTCTCGGGGCGGATGGGCCAACCCTGCGGATTATTAGGGCAGTGATTCTCTGCCTTGGCCACTTTAAGAGGGGAGGGCTTCCACTCCCAGAATCCCCCAGCCAGCCTGCTTTAAGAGGGGAGGTCTTCCACTCCCAGAATCCCCCAGCCAGCATCCTTTAAGAGGGAAGGGCTTCCACTCCCAGAATCCCCCAGCCAGCCTGCTTTAAGAGGGGAGGACTTCCACTCCCAGAATCCCCCAGCCAGAAGGCTTTAAGAGGGGTGGGCTTCCACTCCCAGAATCCCCCAGCCAGAAGGCTTTAAGAGGGGTGGGCTTCCACTCCCAGAATTCCCCAGCCAGGATGCTTTAAGAGGGGCAGCAAAGCCGGCTGGGGAATTCTGGGAGTTGAAGTCCTCCAGTCTGAAAGCAAAGCAATGGGGACAGTTAACCAGTGGAACTACTTACCACCAGGAGTTATGGGTGATTCATCCCAGGAGGTTTTTAAGAAGAGGCTGGACAACCATTGGTCTGGAATGGTATCGGGACTGCTGCTTGATCAGGGGGGCTGGACTAGAAGACCTCCAAGGTCCTTTCCAACCCTGTTAATTTTGTATTCTGTGTTCTGTTGCTGATGGCAGCCTTGGTTCACCTGCAACGTTGTCGTAGTCTCTCCGCCCCCCCCCGCCCGCCACTTTCATGGGGAGGGGGCAGAAACCACTTCCCAGAGGTGAAAATATAAATGCTCTTTAGGCCACAGGGGAAACGGTGCCGCTTCCTGAATGTTCCGGATTCCTGCAGCTCAGGGAGTTTGCACTGGACTGTGTGCAAAGGGTGTCTATTTGCACGCCCGTTCAGGATGCTTGGCTTCAAAGCACAATTCTTTTTAAACAAGGCTCGGCTGGGGTTCAGGGTAAGGGGAGAAGGTGGAACCCACAGACCTCCAACTTCTCCCAGGGAGTATGTGTGTGTGTGTGTGTGTGTGTGTGAGTGTCATTGTTATCTCACTTCTCCTCTGGTCATCCAGCAGCCTACAGGGAGAACATCATGTTCCGACTTAATGAGGGTGGTAGCAACCATAAAATAGGTCAATAACTGAATAGTTGTAGGTCAGGGTGGAACTGTGGGGCACTTGGTGTCCTCTGAGCAGACATTTCACGACCCAACTAGGGAACAACTTCAGTGCTAGAAGGGAGCGGGGAGTTGTGGAGGGGTAAGGAGGAGGAAGAGGAGGAAAAGGAGGAAGAGGAGGGGGAGAAGGAGGAAGAGGAGGAGGAGGAAGAAGAGGAGGAGGAGGAAGAGGAGGATGGGGAGAAGGAGGAAGAGGAGGAGGAGGAAGAAGAGGAGGAGGAGGAGAGGGAGAGGAGGAGGAAGACTGTGAGGTCCTTGGGGGTCTCTGAGCTGGGCTGTTTTCTTGGGGACATTTCACGAACCAACTAGGGAACATGATCAGTGCTAGAAGAGAGGGGGATTTGTGGACGGGTAAAGAGGAGGAGGAGGAAGTGGAAGAGGAGGAAGAGGAGGAGGAGGAGGACTGTGGGGTCCTTGGTGCTCTCTGAGCTTGGTGGTTTTCCTACAGGTGTTTCATTACCCAATTAACGGAAGGAGGGAGAGGAGGAGGAAGAGGAGGAGGAAGAGGAGGAAGGGAAGGAGGAAGTGGAGAGAAGAGGAGGAGAGAGGAGGGGAGGCGGAGGTGAAGGAGGAGGAATGGAGGAGTGAGGAGGAGGAGGAGAGGGAGAGGAGAAGGAGGGAGATGAGGAAGAGGAGGAGGAGGAAGTGGAGAGGGAGGAGGAGAGAGGAGGGGAGGCAGAGGTGAAGGAGGAGGAATGGAGGTGTGAGGAGGAGGAGAGGGAGAGGAGAAGGAGGGAGATGAGGAAGAGGAGGAGGAGGAAGTGGAGAGGGAGGAGGAGAGAGGAGGGGAGGTGGAGATGAAGGAGGAGGAATGGAGGAGTGAGGAGGAGGAGGAGAGGGAGAGGAGAAGGAGGGAGATGAGGAAGAGGAGGAGAAGGAGGGAGATGAGGAAGGGAAGGAGGAAATGGAGGAGGAGAGAGGAGGGGAGGCGGAGGTGAAGGAGGAGGAATGGAGGAGTGAGGAGGAGAGGAGAAGGAGGGAGATGAGGAAGAGGAGGAGGAGGAGGAAGTGCAGAGGGAGGAGGAGAAGGAGGAAGAGGAGGAAGGAGGAAGTGGAGACGGAAGAGGAGGAGAGAGGAGGGGAGGCGGAGGTGAAGGAGGAGGAATGGAGGAGTGAGGAGGAGAAGGAGAGGGAGAGGAGAAGGAGGAAGAGGAGGAAGGGAAGGAGGAAGTGGAGACGGAAGAGGAGGAGAGAGGAGGGGAGGTGGAGGTGAAGGAGGAAGAATGGAGGAGTGAGGAGGAGAGGGAGAGGAGAAGGAGGAAGAGGAGGAAGGGAAGGAGGAAGTGGAGACGGAAGAGGAGGAGAGAGGAGGGGAGGCGGAGGTGAAGGAGGAGGAATGGAGGAGTGAGGAGTGAGGAGGAGGAGGAGAGGAGAAGGAGGAAGATGAGGAAGGGGAGGGAGAGAGAGGAGGAGGGAAGGAGGAGGTGAAGGAGGAGAAGAGAGGGAAGACAGGAAGGAGGAAGCAAGGGAGGAGGAGAAGGACTGTGTACTCCTTAGTCCTCTCTTGACGTTTTTTTCTTTCTTTTTGCAGACGTTTCCTCACCCAGCTAGGGAACATCATCAGTTTTAGGAGGAAGGTGGAGGTTTCCTCTCTGTTTCTTTATTAGATGTGGTTGACAGCCCTTCCTGGTCTGTGCATGGAGGGTGGGGCATTTCAAGGACAGTGCCCGCTGGCCTCACTTACTGACGGCTGCTCTGCGGGTTCCCAAGGTCTTTTATTCATCCTAAACGTCTTGTAATTTAACTTAATGGGCCATAAAAACTCCCAGTGAACCTCTTTGAATCACAAAGAGGCCAGGAAATATCCTTTAAAAGTTATATTTAAGTATATTTTCCATCTCCAGCCTCAAATTTTCCGCTTTCCAGAGGAGCCCAAGAAATCTTGATTTTATGTTCTCTCACTCAACCGAACCTAATGTAAATTAGCTGCACTCCCTCTGGGCCCTAGAAATCGATTTGAAATAGTAGAAGTAAATGATGTTACAGGCGTACTCGCTGTTGTAAACATCCCTCCCTTGTCCCTGGTGATGTAATGGGTGCTTTCTAGTGACCTGTTTGCCGGGGGGGGGGGCTGAGGGTGGGATGCCATGAAGAGAGGGGGGGGTCAACCTCTTCTCCAAAGACCACCTGAATGGAGGAGGAGTTTTCTGATGTTGAGAATGATTAACCAGTGGAACTACTTGCCACCAGAAATTGCAGTGGCTCCATCCCTGGAGGTTTTTCAGAAGAGACTGGACAGTCCCCTGTCTGAAGTGCTCTAAGGTCTCCCTGCTTGAACTAGGGGTTGGACTAGAAGACCTCCAAGGTCCCTTCCAACTCTGTTATTCTGTTAACCAAAGACGATTAAGGTTTGAAAAACATTTAACCAGTGGAACAACTTGCCACTTAGAAGTTGTGGGTGCTCCATCACTGGAAGTTTTCGAGAAAAGACCGGACAACCTTTTGTCTCAAATAGTATAGTACTCCTGCTTGAGCAGGAGGTTGGGCTAGATGACCTCCAAGGTCCCTTCCAGCTCTGATATTCTGTTATTCTGTTTCTGCTGCGATTCCGGGGAGGGGTGAGCAGTTGATAGGGAGTGGCTGTGGAGGAAACCGGGGAAGGGCAAAGTCCAGCTGGGCAGAGCAGGGGAGAGGGAGAACAAGGGAGAGGGTGTTCAGAGGAAGACCCAGGCCCATCTCCTCTTCTTCCTAGGGCACGCAGGGAGGAAAGGAGAAGGGAGCAACGTGGGTTGCATGGCTTACAGGGGAGGAAAGGGTCCTGATTCCCTTCATTAGCTGGAGCTGGGAACACAGTGGATAAGAAAGGCAGGCTGCTGGGAACAAATGTGAATTTATCTTGTACCCTCGTGACTTATCTTGTGTTCCTGGCATCTTCCCAACTGTGTGAGTTTTGCCGTGCCTTCAAGTCTGAAATTCTTGCTCCTGCCCTGCCAAACTAATTACTTCAGTTTGGCTTGTTTTAGGTTACAGTTTGTGTTTACCCTGTTTTGGACTTAATTTTGCGCACTCAAAGGCCGTTCCTGAGAGAGTTTTTCTCCAGCCTGAAGGTCACCTGGACATTGGGGGGCCAAAGTTAGAGATAATAAAGGGACACTTCTTGCTTATCACCCCATTGGGTCATCCCAAAGGCAGTTGGGAAGTGAATCAGGTCCAATCTTAACGACCATTTTCGCCATGGGGTGGTTAAACGAATCATTGCAGCCGTCCAGCAAATCTGGCTGTTCCCCCATGGACTTCGCTTGCCCGTCACCCCGAGATGTGGTGACCGTCGTAAATAGGGGCCAGTTGCTGAGATCCCAATTTTGATTGTGTAATTACGGGAATCTTTATTTATGGAGTAGACGAGGGAGAGAGACGAAGGAGAAGCACAGAAAGCAGATAACAAAAAGGGGGAAGTTGTTGTGGTTAGCCGGCAGCAGGTGGGGACGGCTGAGGCCTCGGAGAGCGAGGACTCGGATGAGGGCCCTGCGTGTGAGGCAGGACCATCAGGGAGTAGAGTGCTGCCTTTGGAGGTTGTGGAGGCTGGCAGCAGTGAGGAAGAGGACCCCGAGGAGCCTGTGCCCAGGGCGTGTGCGCACAGGGCTGCTCGTAGTAAAGAGCAGCTGTAGCAGCACGGGCGACTCGGGAGTAAAGCTGCAAGGCCCCTCCCTGAAGGGATAAAAGCCAGCTGAGAAACCGGAGTTCTTTGCAGGAAGCAAAGACGTTTTTGCACTCGAGCCTTGTGGACGTTTGGACTCTCTTAGTTGGTGTTTGGAGACTTTTTTTTTGTGTATGAACTATTTTTTGGCAACTTGATCTCGTGTTCTTGGCAGCCTTGCCCCACCTTGGCAAGGCTCCTTCTTATCAGAGGCAATTCTTGTGAAACCGCCTTTTAAGCAGGAAGGAAGGGAATTTGCAGAGAGGCATTAAAAGGTTTTGCTGTTACCTCCGTTTGGTGTTGGTTTCCTTGGAACCAGGTTTAGGGTCAGAACGGAAGTGGAACTTTCCCTGGCCCAAAAATACCCTGCCTGCACGGAAGGTATTATTCAATAGTGACAATTTTGCCAGATTTGTTTAATTTTCCCTTCAGCGATTTTACTTTTCCTTTCATTTTCTTCCCATTCGGGGGTCTTTATTTTATTGTAATGGTTACACATCGGCCTCAATGGGAATAAAAAAGGGATTTATTTTAAGAGATAAAAACAAGTGTGAAACCCGGAAAACTCCTGGGTGGAGAATTCCCACATGGAGTGATTTTTCTTGGCTTAAAAAGTGCAGCGACATTGCGAGCAAACCTCTTTTTTTTTTTGGCCTATCAGAGGCTGCAGGTAGGCCTCGAATTACGACTGCAATTGAGCCCGGAATTGTGGTCTTACGTCATGCTGCTTGTTCAATGACTCACTCTGTGACTGCGCCTGATTTTACTACCTCTTCTGCAACAGTCAGTCAGTGAACACACTACCATCCTAAAACATTGTGATCATAGTGCAAGTTAGGAAGCCAACACTGCCATGTTAAGCCCATCCATTGTTTGCAGGGGGCGTTTTTTGTAACCAGAAACCCAAAGTTAAATGCCTGTGTTTTCTAACAAACGTCGAAAACAACATCGTAAGTTATTGGAAAAGACTTTGGAAAAAGTGCAGAGAAGAGCAACTACAAGGATCAAAGGCCTGGAGACTTAAAACATAGGAAGAACAGCTGCAGGATTTGGGTTTGGCCAGTCTAGAGAAAAGAAGGACTGGGGGGAATATGAGAGCAGCCTTCCAGGATTTGAGGGGCTCCCCACGAAGAGGAAGAGGGGGGTCAAATTATTCTCCAAAGCACTCAGAAAGCAAGACAATAAATAATGGAGGGAAACTCATCAAGCAGAGGAGCAACCTGGAAGGAAGGAGAAACTTCCAAACAATTAACCCGTGGAACTGCTGGCCACCAGATGTTGTGGGTGCTCCCAACACTGGAGGCTCTTAAGAAGAGATTGGACAGCCATTTGGCTGAAATGGTATAGGGTCTCCCTTTTGAGTTGGGGTTTGGACTAGAAGACCTCTAAGGTCCCCCCCAGGTCTATTCTGATTGATTGATTGAATCTATGATGTTGTAAATTCGAGGACCAAGTTGCAAGTCTCTTTATTCAGGGCCATTTTAACTTGAAATGGTCACTGAATGAAAGTTTGTACGTTGAGGAGTTCTTGTGCTTTAGTGTTTCCTTCCTGTCATTTTCCTTCCTGCTCCTCCCTCCCTCCCTCCCCCTTCCTTCTTTCCATCCTTCCTTCTTTCTCTCCCCCTTTCTTTCTCCTTCCCTTTCTTTCCCTTCCTTCCTTCCTTCTCTCCCTCTCTCCTTCCTTCTTTCCTTCCTTCCTTCTTTCCTCCTTTCCTTTCCTTCTTCTTCCTTCCTTCCTTTCCTTTCTCTCTCTCCCTCCCCCTTCTTTCTAGCTGTCCTCCCCTCCTGCCCTCAGCCCCTCTTCCATTCATTCATTCATATTTTTCTCATTCCTCTTTTTTCCAACCTTCCTTCTTTCTTCCTCCTTTTCTTTCTCCTTCCCTTTCTTTCCCTTCCTTCCTTTCTTCTCTCCCTCTCTCCTTCTTTCTTTCTTTCCTTCCTTCCTCCTTTCTTCCTTTCCTTTCCTTCTTCCTTCCTTTCCTTCCTTTCTCTCCCTCCCCCTTCTTTCTAGCTGTCCTCCCCTCCTGCCCTCAGCCCCTCTTCCATTCATTCATTCATGTTTTTCTCATTCCTCTTTTTTCCATCCTTCCTTCTTTCTTCCTCCTTTTCTTTCTCCTTCCCTTTCTTTCCCTTCCTTCCTTTCTTCTCTCCCTCTCTCCTTCTTTCTTTCCTTCCTTCCTCCTTTCCTTTCCTTCTTCCTTCCTTCCTTTCCTTCCTTTCTCTCTCTCCCCCTTCTTTCAAGCTGTCCTCCCCTCCTGCCCTCAGCCCCTCTTCCATTCATTCATTCATGTTTGTCTCATTCCTCTTTTTTCCATCCTTTCTTCTTTCTTCCTCCTTTTCTTTCTCCTTCCCTTTCTTTCCCTTCCTTCCTTTCTTCTCTCCCTCTCTCCTTCTTTCTTTCCTTCCTTCCTTTCTCCTTTCCTCCTTTCCTTTCCTTTCCTTTCCTTTCCTTCTTCCTTCCTTCCTTTCCTTCCTTTCTCTCTCTCCCCCTTCTTTCTAGCTGTCCTCCCCTCCTGCCCTCAGTCCCTCTTCCATTCATTTATTCATTCATGTTTTTCTCCTTCCTCTTTTTTCCTTCCTTCCTTCCTTCCTTTCATCCCTCCCTCCCTCTTTCTTTCTTTCACTTCCTCTTTCTCTCTCTCTCTTTCTTTCCCTTTCCCTTTCCTTCCCTCCCTCCCCCCTTTCCTTTGTTCCTCCCTCTTTTATCCTTCCCCCCTTCTATCTTCATCCATCCGTCCATCCCATGTGTGCCACTGGGGCTTCTTCAGCAGGCTGTCCCCTCTGAGGGTCATTGGCTGACCACCCCTTGCTCCCTTTTCTCCCTGCTGCCCCCTCCCCAACGCTCCCGGGAGGGGGATGGTGCCAGTCCACTAGAGCAGAGCCCCACTGACTCCCCCCCTCCCCAGCTCCCCTTCCTTGCTCTCTTGGCCCGCTCAGCAGGGCCGGTGGGTGGAGGAGGGCCTGGGAAGGAGGGGCAGGAATCGACTGCACCCTCTCCTTCCTCTCTTGGAGCAGCATCCTTCCCCGGAATGTGAGACAAACAGGAAGGGGTGACGCCCAGGAGAGGGTTGGGGGGGGAGTCAGCTCTCCTGTCCATGGGGGGGGGTGTCATTCCTCCTTCCCCCCAACTCCCCACTCTGGCTGCTCTTTCCAGGGGGAGCTCCTGCCCCCGCGTGGCTGAGTCAGAGGGGGGCTGTGCAGGAGCAGGAAGGGAAGGAGGCGCGGAGGGGCTCACACGGGCACCAGGATACAGGAATACAGACTGTCTTCGGCTTTACGGCCACCATGGAGGCCAAGTTCTTCCTCAGAAGTGGTGGGGAGCTTCATCCCTGGAGGCTCTCAAGACGAGACTGGACTCCCACCTGTCAGAAACAGTGTAGGGTCTCCCTGCTTGGGCAGGGGGGGGTTGGACTAGATGACCTGCAAGGCCCCTTCCAACTCTGTTAATCTGTCTCTTAATCTGAAATGGTCTCGGGTCTCCCGCTTGGGCAGGGGGGGTTGGACTAGATGACCTACAAGGTCCCTTCCAAACTCTATTCTGAATTAATTAAAGCGGAGGGTTTTTTTTTTTTTTACAGCTGGAGGCTTTGAAGAAGAGACTGGGCTGCTGTCTGTCAGAAATGGTGTAGGGCCTCTTGCTTGGGTGGGGGGGTTGGACTAGATGACCTACGAGGTCCCTTCCAACTCAGTTACTCTTTTATTGTTCTGTTATTCAGAACTTGCGGGAGCTTCATCCCCGGAGGCTTTCAAGAAGAGACTGGACTGCCAGTCCCATCTGTCAGAAATGGTGTAAGGTCTCCTACTTGGGTGGAAGCGGGTGGTTAGACTAGATGACCTCCAAGGTCCCTTCCAACTCTGATTACCTGTTAAGTTTTCCCTTGCTGAGCGAAACGTTGACCCCATTTTGCGGCTTTCCTGGCCCCCTTGCTTAAGCGAACCACGGCCATTGTGGAGGGAGTTTACACGCGATTGTTAAAAGCGAATCGGGCTTTTCTCCCATGGACTTTGCCGGTCAGAAGGTCACAAGACGGGGGCCATTACGTGACCCACCCCCGTCATAAGTACGAGTCAAGTTGCCAGGGGTCCGGCTTTTGCTCCCGGTGCCGTGGGGATGCTATGACGGCCGTCAGGGTGGCAAAACGATTGTGTTGCTTTTTTTTTTCAGTGCCATTATTCACGGCGGGAAGTCCAGGACAATCTGTACAGAACGATGGGAGTTGGAAGGGACCTGGGAGGTCATCTAGTCCAGCCCCTTGCTCAAGCAGGAGACCCTACGCCATTTCAGACAATTGCCTGCCCAGTCTCTTCTTTGACAAGCCTCCAGTGATGGAGTTCCCACAACTTCTGGTGGCAGGCGGTTCCACTGGTTCATTGTCCTCCCTGTTAGTAAGTTCCTTCTTAATCCCAGGTTGCTTCTCTCCTTGATGGGTTTCCAACCATTTTTCTTCCTTCCTTTATCTCTCCTTCTCCTCCCTCCCTCCCTTCTATAGAACAATAGAATAAGAGTTGGAAGGGACCTTGGAGGTCATCTAGTCCAACCCCCTGGCTCAAGCAGGAAACCCTATACATTTGGGGAAAAATGGCTGGCCAGTCTCTTCTTAAACACCTCCAGTGATGGAGCCCCCACAACTTCTGGTGGCCAGCTGTTCCACTGGTTCATTGTCCTCCATGTTAGTAAGTTCCTTCTTAATCCCAGGTTGCTTCTCTCCTTGATGGGTTTCCAACCGTTGCTTGTCGTCCTGCCTTCGGGGGGTTTGGAGAACAGGTTGACCGCCCCTCTTCTTTGGGAAAAAGGTAAAGGTGCCCCTGGCGCATCCACGCTAGTCGTTCCCGGCTCTAGGGCAATGGGGGCTGACCCTTTGGGGCTCCTGTGCCAAAAATAGTGGGCGCACTTGCCTGCTCGCGCTTGGGGGGCCAGCCCCTAGAAGGCAACGTGCCCCCGCCACACCCCCTACACATGCACACGCAATCCCCACCTGCCCCCCACTGCGCCCTTATCCGCACTGCGCCTCACAGCTGATTTTCGGCCTCCCAGAGGCTTCTGCAGGCTGAAAATTAGGCCCATTTTGTCACTTCCGTTACTTCCTGAAAAACAGGAAGTGAGGAAACAGGCCTAGTTTTTCATCCTGAAAAGCCTGCAGAAGCCTTCCTGAAGCCTCTGGGAGGCCGAAAAAGGCCTCAAACCGGCCCAAAATCAGCTGTGAGGTACACATGCACAGTGAGGTAAGTTTGCCTGCAGCTCACGTGCCGACACAAATGGCTCTGCGCGCCACCTGCGGCACACATGCCCTAGGTTCACCTTCACAGCTCTAGGGGGCGCTGCTCATCGCCGTTGCAAACCGGAAGAGCCAGCGCTGTCCAAATACGTCTCCGTGGTCATGTGGCCAGCAGGGCTAAACGCTGCCCAAGGCGCACACGGAACCCTGTTCCCTTCCCACCAAAGGGGTCCCTATTTTTCTATTTGCATCTTTTTTTACATGCTTTCGAACTGCTCGGTTGGCAGAATCTGGGACAAGCCACCAGGAGCTCACTCCATGACGCGGCAATGCGAGGGATTCGAACTGCTGACCTTTTCTGATCGACAAGCTCAGCGTCTGAGCCACCAAGCCACCACGTTCCCTTTTCTTCTTTGGGGCAGCCCCTCCCTCAAATACTACAAGGCTGTTCTCCTTTTCCCCCCTGGTCCTTCTCTTCCCTAGATTAGCCAGGCCCAGTTCCTGCAACCATTGGTAAGATGTGAGACCTGAATTATTCAATACTCACAACCTGGAAGACAGCTCTGGTTCACCATTCAAAGGTTGATGCAAGAAAATAAGGGTTTGCAAACAGGCCTTCGAGTCCCTTCCAAAATGGACGGGATACAAGAAGAGGAAGCTTCCACCTTCACACAATACATTTTATACCCTTGCACAGAACACGCCAGGCCTAAGAAGGCCCCCCCCCCCGCCTCCTCCTTATTCTCTGTATTCTAAAATGAGATTATTGTTTTCTGTGTTTCAGGGTCTTATCTTGTTTTCGTGCTGGGCTTTTACCTTGGGAGGATGCCCCTTAGAACAAGGCATGACTGAACACATTTTAGGTCTTAGGGTGGAAGTTTTATGCAGAAAACGGAAAAGAGGAAGCGTCAGGAAGAGCAGACAAGAATCTCCTCGTCTAGCTACATAAAAAAGTCGATTATAAAAAGAGTAAAATTGTCATTCTTTTCTCTCACATTCATTGTGTATTTTAGCCTCCAGTTCACAAATCCTCTTTGTTGCTCTTCTCTGCACTTTTTCTAGTCTCAACATCTTTTTATACTGGATGCAGGACTCTAGGTGTGGCCTTACTAAGGATGGATGGATGGATGGACGGACGGACAGAGATATAGATGGATAGATAGATGGATGGATGGATAGATAGATGGATAAACAGACACAGAGATAAAGATGGATAGATAGATGGATGGATGGATGGATGGATAGATGGATAAACAGACACAGATATAGATGGATAGATAGATGGATGGATGGATGGATGGATAGATGGATAAACAGACACAGAGATATAGATGGATAGATAGATGGATGGATGGATAGATGGATGGATAAACAGACACAGAGATATTGATGGATAGATGGATAGATAGAAGGATGGAAAAACAGACACAGATATAGATGGATAGATAGATGGATGGATGGATAGATGGATGGATAAACAGACACAGAGATATTGATGGATAGATGGATAGATAGAAGGATGGATAAACAGACACAGAGATATAGATGGATAGATAGATGGATGGATGGATAGATGGATAAACAGACACAGAGATATAGATGGATAGATAGATGGATGGATGGATAGATGGATGGATAAACAGACACAGAGATATTGATGGATAGATGGATAGATAGAAGGATGGATAAACAGACACAGAGATATAGATGGATAGATAGATGGATGGATGGATAGATGGATGGATAAACAGACACAGAGATATTGATGGATAGATGGATAGATAGAAGGATGGATAAACAGACACAGAGATATAGATGGATAGATAGATGGATGGATAGATAGATGGATAAACAGACACACAGAGACATAGATAGATAGATGGATAGATAGATGGATAAACAGACACACAGAGATATAGATGGATGGATGGATGGATGGATAGACAGACAGACAGAAAGACAGATACACAGAGATGTAGATGGATAGATGGATGAATGGATGGATAGATAGAGAGATAGGGAGAAAGAAAGAGACAGATAGACAGATTAGACTAGCCAGGCCCAGTTCTTGCAACTGTCCATCGTATGTTTTATCCTCCAGTCCCCTCATCCTCCTGGTTGCTCTTCTCTGCACTTTTTCCAGAGTCTCAACATCTTGTTTTTTAATGTGTGATGACCAACACTGGATGCAGGATTCCAAGGGTGGCCTTTCCAGGGCCTTATAAAGGGGTACCAGCACTTGAATATTGCAAGATGCTATCCCCCTTAATCCTTCTTTTCATTAAACTAAATATGCCCAGTTCCAGCAACCATTCTTCACTTATTTTAGACCCCACCCGCCCCAATGATCTTAATATTTGCTAGTATCTTAAACATATATTTTTTTTTGCATCATGGCCACCACAACTGGATGCAATTGTGGCAAGTGTGGCCTCACTACTGCAGTGTAAATCCTCACTTCTCACAATGCTTTCATTTGTCATTGCCGTGTCTGGCATGAACATGCTTGTACATGAAAACAGGATGCTGGGTTGAGACCCCCCCTACCCAAGGAGTGTTCGTTTCCTCTGCTCCCTTGTTGGACCAGCAGGTGGTGCCAGCACACAGCAGTTGGTTTTGTCCCATCTTTTCTTGTTTTCTATCTGATCTATTTCTTCTATTGAAATACCCCTCGTGTGTCATCACAAAAATCTCCAGCACCGGAAGGCTTACAAACTTGAAATGTGGCCCGTAGGTTCCTCTTGGCTTCTAGGGGCTCCCTAAGAAAGGATTTTTCCAAAGGACCCTCAGAGCATTTAGAGTATTTCCATCATCATCATCATTATTATTATTATTATTATTATTATTATTATTATTATTATTATTATTATTATTATTATTATTACGCTCTGATGCTAAGGAGTTCTACTTGCCCTCCCCACCTAAGAAGAAATCTGCTCCAAATGCAAAACACAAGCAGAGGAGTTTGTTTCAGTTTCAGAGCACCAAGCAGTTTTAGTAAAGAACAGTTGAGCTAAGCCACGCCCAGGCTCCTTGCTGTCTCCTTCTTGCTCACACAGCAAATACTGTTTCAGTTTCCAAACAACCCTCCACTCTCTCACACACTGACAGGATACTAGCCAGATGGATGCTGGTAGGCAGAATTTCCCCCCCTTATTTTCCTCCCTGAAAACTAAGCCCGATGACATAGTTTTGTAGCGAAGCACGGCGATTGAGCCAGTGTTCAAATATAACAGAAGAGCCCTGCTACAGGCAGACTTACGACCATGTGGCTGAAGTTATGACGGACCCCCCCTCCCCAAGGCTGTTTAGGCCCCGGATTAAAATCACCAATAGCCTCCCCTCCTGCAGTCAGGTGATTGCATTTCAGAATGTGCCTATATGCCTTTTTGTAGCAGTGCAGCTGTGATCAATCAGAATAGAGCTGGAAGGGACCTTGGGGTCATCTAGTCCAACCCCCAACTCAAACAGGAGACCCTATACCATTTCAGCCAAATGGCTGCCCAGTCTCTTATGAAAAGCCTCCAGTGTTGGGAGCACCCACAACATCTGGTGGCCAGCAGTTCCACGGGTTAATTGTTTGGAAGTTTCTCCTTCGTTCCAGGTTGCTCCTCTGCTTGATGAGTTTCCCTCCATTATTTCTTGTCTTGCTTTCTGAGTGCTTTGGAGAATAATTTGACCCCCCTCTTCCTCTTTGTGGGGAGCCCCTCAAATCCTGGAAGGCTGCTATCCTGTCATTCCCCCCCCCCCCCAGTCCTTCTTTTCTCTAGACTGGCCAAACCCAAAGAACTCCCAGTTTCCTGGTGATTGGCCGAAAGTCACCCAGTCGGCTTTCATGCCTAAGGCGGGACTAGAACTCCCAGTCACCTGGTGATTGGCCGAAAGTCACCCAGTCGGCTTTCATGCCTAAGGCGGGACTAGAACTCCCAGTCACCTGGTGATTGGCCCAAAGTCACCCAGTCGGCTTTCATGCCAAAGGCGGGACTAGAACTCCCAGTCACCTGGTGATTGGCCCAAAGTCACCCAGTCGGCTTTCATGCCTAAGGCGGGACTAGAACTCCCAGTCACCTGGTGATTGGCCCAAAGTCACCCAGTTGGCTTTCATGCCTAAGGCGGGACTAGAACTCCCAGTCTCCTGGTGATTGGCCCAAAGTCACCCAGTCGGCTTTCATGCCTAAGGCGGGACTAGAACTCCCAGTCTCCTGGTGATTGGCCCAAAGTCACGCAGTTGGCTTTCATACCTAAGGCGGGACTAGAACTCCCAGTCACCTGGCGATTGGCCGAAATTCACCCAGTTGGCGTTCATACCTAAGACGGGACTAGAACTCCCAGTCACCCGGTGATTGGCCCAAAGTCAACCAGTTGGCGTTCATGCCTAAGGCGGGACTAGAGCTCCCAGTCACCTGGTGATTGGCCCAAAGTCACCCAGTCGGCTTTCATGCCTAAGGCGGGACTAGAACTCCCAGTCACCTGGTGATTGGCCCAAAGTCACCCAGTTGGCGTTCATACCTAAGACGGGACTAGAACTCCCAGTCACCTGGTGATTGGCCCAAAGTCACCCAGTTGGCGTTCATGCCTAAGGTGGGACTAGAACTCCCAGTCACCTGGTGATTGGCCCAAAGTCACCCAGTCGGCTTTCATGCCTAAGGCGGGACTAGAACTCCCAGTCACCTGGTGATTGGCCGAAAGTCACCCAGTCGGCTTTCATGCCTAAGGCTGGACTAGAACTCCCAGTCACCTGGTGATTGGCCCAAAGTCACCCAGTTGGCTTTCATGCCTAAGGCGGGACTAGAACTCCCAGTCACCTGGTGATTGGCCCAAAGTCACCCAGTCGGCTTTCATGCCTAAGGCGGGACTAGAACTCCCAGTCTCCTGGTGATTGGCCCAAAGTCACCCAGTCGGCTTTCATGCCTAAGGCGGGACTAGAACTCCCAGTCACCTGGTGATTGGCCCAAAGTCACCCAGTCGGATTTCATGCCTAAGGCGGGACTAGAACTCCCAGTCACCTGGTGATTGGCCGAAAGTCACCCAGTCGGCTTTCATGCCTAAGGCGGGACTAGAACTCCCAGTCACCTGGTGATTGGCCGAAAGTCACCCAGTCGGCTTTCATGCCTAAGGCGGGACTAGAACTCCCAGTCACCTGGTGATTGGCCGAAAGTCACCCAGTCGGCTTTCATGCCTAGGCAGGACTAGAACTCCCAGTCACCTGGTGATTGGCCGAAAGTCACCCAGTCGGCTTTCATGCCTAAGGCGGGACTAGAACTCCCAGTCACCTGGTGATTGGCCGAAAATCACCCAGTTGGCGTTCATGCCTAAGGCGGGACTAGAACTCCCAGTCAACTGTTGATTGGCCCAAACTCACCCAAGTTAGCCTGGTCTCCCAGACAAGAAAGGAAGATTCCATGAGTTCAAATCCGGCCTTAGGCCACAAAAGCCAGCTTGGTGACTTTGGGCCAATCCCCAGGAGACTGGGAGTTCTAGTCCCGCCTTAGTGCATGACAGATGGCTGGGTGACTTTGAGCCAGTCTCTCTTTCAGCCCAAGCCACCTCACAGGGTTGTTGTTGAAGGGGGGAAAAAAAACTAGGAGAAAGGAAGATTCAGCCGATGGTCCGCCTTGAGTTATTTCTAAAAGCAATAAAAATGCATGGCTGGAATCTCCTGTGGGGGAAGCAGAAATGGGGGGTGGGTGGGGGGAGTCATGTCTCCAGCAGAGCTTCCTTCAGTTGCCACACACCCCCTGAACCTCCGAGGGTCACACAAGAGGGAGAGGGGCTCTGGCCCAACGAGGACCCCTCCCTTGCTTGGAGCATGCCTGCCTTGGCCAGAGGAGGGGCTGCCCCCCCCCCCCGCTCTCCCTCCACCCCCTACCCCCATGCCCAGATCCCCCCCCCATGCCTTGGCGTCCTGCCTTGGGTGGGCCTAATTATAGCACAGGCGCTCAGCCCTTTGGCCTGGAGACAGAGAGACGGGGAGGAGAGACACGCCAGGCGTTGAGCGACTTCTCAGATCTCAGAGGCTCCCTGGATTTTGAGGGGGGGGGCTTCACTCCATTATTGGGGGAGCTGCTTCCGTGGCTGGATGTGTGTGCTTACTCCCCCCCCCCTTGCTCCCCGGTGAATCGGTCTATCTACGCCAGGGGTGTCCAACTTTGGCAACTTTAAGACTTGGGGACTTCAACTCCCACAATTCAACTTTAAGACTTGGGGATTTCAACTCCCAGAATTCAACTTTAAGACTTGGAGCTGGCTGAGGAATTCTGGGAGTTGAAGTCCCCAAGTCTTAAAGTTGCCAAGGTTGGACACCCCTGATCTACCCCCTTTTGAATCTTGGCCCCCTTTAAAACAGGTAGAATTCTGGGAATTGAAGTCTCAAACACCCTCCTCTCCCTCCCCCCCAGTCTTAAAGCATGCTGGGATAATTCTGGGAGGGAGCCCCTAACCTTTTTAACAACGGCCTTGTCGATTCCCTTAATGGCCGCGGACAAGAGCCGTCGTCGTAAAAATGGGGGACAAAAAAACTTGGCTCAGCGAACTTTCTCCGCTTGAAGCAGCCGACATTTTGGGCACCGTTTTTTTATTCCGTGCGATGATGAAAACGCTTACGGAATAAAAAAAAAAAAAAAAAGAGTGGGAAGGGGTGCCCCTGGAGGTCATCTAGTCCAACCCGCTCAAGCCGGAGAGCCCATACCCCTTTCAGACAATCTCTCCTTGAAAAGCCTCCAGGGATGGTAGTGTGCCCACCATGTTGGGTCGTATCCTTGCCACAAAGTCCTCTGATCGCGAGGAAGGAAAGCGGCTACCGTTCGCCGGTTGGGGCATCGGTGCACGTGGCAGGAAACCTCCACCACTGCAGCTTCCTTGTATTTTTTTTTTTTTTGGTAGTGGTGAGGGGTGCTGCACGCGCATCGCACCGTCCAGCGGGGTGAGATGTCCAGGAAGGGACGGCAGCACGCCGAGAGGATGCCAGCTCCTCGCAGCTGCCAGCCGTAGTAGCACACACATCACTTCCTCTCGTACCTCCGTCTCTTCCTTTAACGGATTTCTGTCCCCCTCCACTCCGCCACACTACCGGTTGTCAAAGTCCAGCTTGCTCTGGGTGGAGATCAGGGGGCAGCTGGGCAGCAAGACCCCCCCCTCCTCCTCCTCCAGTGCCCGCCTGACATTCACGGCTAAAAATAGCCGGTCCATATCAGCTCAGCTGTCCTTTCGTTGGGGCCTCGGCTCCTTTCGCCTATCGCCTTTCGCTCGCTTCTTTCTTTGGCCGGAGCCTTGCCGGGACGCCTGCTTAGCCCCCGGACGTCTCTGGGCCTCGGGGGGCCCCCCCATTGCTAGGTAAGGATTTCCCAGTCTCCCCCTGCTCTGGTCTGGCAATCGGGCAGTTTGGACACACGGTGGTGGGAGCCACGGGTGGGCTTAAAATATATCAAGCAGTGGAGTGGAGAGAATTTGGCAAACTTTTTCCGGCCTGTGATTCTTTCTTTCTTTTTTCTTTTTTGGTTTTTAATGGCCGCTTTGACTTCTCGGCCCTGGAACCCTAGACCTCTTCATGGGGCACCTGTGCCCCCCTGGCACACCCCCCACGCTGGATGGGTGGGGAGAATGGCCACGCTTCCCTCTCCTGGCTGGTTCTCCTTTCTTCTCTTCGGTGAAAGAGGAAGCCTGTGCTTTCTCCCCCCAAAAAAGATGTGGCTGGAGGAGGTGGGGTTTTTTGGGGGGGTTCCTGCCTTGGTTGGATCAGCCCCTGACTTTTTCCCGGTTGTATCCGTCGGCTCCGGGTTTCCACCTCTTCACGGCCTGTTTCCTGATGCCTTCCGATCTTGGAGAGAAAGGGATGGGAAGAGCCCCATTAAACTGGGTGTGAGTGTGTGTGTGTCTGCCTGGCCTTCCTTGGCTCTGAAAGGCCGTAGGCCACGGGGGCCACGAGGGCCGGCGGGACCACCGATGACTAAGCCTTCTTAAAAGCTGCTCCTTGGTGTGCCTGCCGGCACAGTGAGAGTAGAGGGACACAGGGTCTGCCAGGGGTTTGTGGCTCTACTCATCTCTCTTGCTTAGGGCCCTTAAGCAATGCCAGGGTTTGCCAACCCGTGGGGGGCACCTGAGTCAGCCTCTCAGAATAATCCCCTTGGCAAAACACAGGAAAGGGATCCGGTAGGGATGGGAAAATGCCCGGCCTCTTGGGGATTGGGGAATCCGGTTGGCCTCAAAGTCCCCCTGGATCACCTACTACTCTCTCTTAAGCTGTGGAGACCCTGCCGCATTTCGCTGGGCATTGTCCCTCTGTTGACCGGGGGTGGGTGGGTGGTGTCTTAGTGGTGAAGCCTAGTGGGTGGATCCAGAAACGCCAACGTATTTGGGAAATGGGCCTTAGCAAGGGGGGAAGGTCTTGGGCCCTGTATTATAGCCTGGGGGCAATTCCCCCCTGGCCAGAATTGGAAACGGGGGGCTGTTTTAATACTTGTTTTAGCAAAGTGGACGGAGTATATAGCAAGATTTGGAGTGCATTTTTGGCTAGTCTTGTAGAGTAAAGTAGAGTAGGGTAAGGTAGGGTAGAATTGAATTGAATTGAATTCAGAATAGAGTAGAGTAGAATAGAATAGAATAGAATAGAATAGAATAGAATAGAATAGAATAGAATAGAATCTTTATTGAGAATAGAATAGAATAAAATACAATAGAATAGAATAGAATCTTTACTAAGGATAGAATAGAATAGAATCGTTGTTTAGAATAGAATAGAATCTTTATTGAGAATAGAATAGAATAGAATAGAATAGAATAGAATAGAATGAAGAAGGAAGGAAGGAAGGAAGAATAGAGTAGAGTAGAGTAGAATAGAATCTTTATTGAGAATAGAATAGAATAGAACAGAATAGAATAGAATCTTGAGAATAGAATAGAATAGAATAGAATCTTTATTGAGAATAGAATAGAATAAAGGAATAGAAGAGTGATTGGACACCCAAGGAATTTGTCTTGGTGCAAATTTTTTTACGGCAATGTCACTCAACCTGGATGGACTTCCAATTCCCAGAATTCCCCAGCCAGGAATTATGGGACCTGAAGTCCTACCTGTCCTCGACTTGTCAACCTTGAGAAGCACAGCTGTAATAAATGCTGCTTCTTAACCAAAAGATGTTTTTTTTTTCCTGTTTGAAATTCGGCAGGAAATGGTGTGTTTTGCACTTTGCATTTAGGTTCTCGGCCCTGCGGTTTCCAGACGGTTTGGGAGGGCCCCCGAAAAGCAGTTACATTTAGGAGCTTACCCGTGGTTTGCAATCGTGGCTTGGTAGGAAGTTAAAGAGATTGTGTAGCTGCCTGTTTTGCAAGCTATGGCCCCCTATATACTCCAGACAACCCCCTAACTACTTAGTTAGCACAACAGCCCCTGGAATAATGGGGATTTATTTCCCATCCGGGGAGGTTAACCTTGTTAACAGCTGTTTGCTTTACAGTCCACCTGTGCCTCATTTATTATCCTGGTCAAACAGCTTGCTAAGTTTCCAGCTGTTCTGCCATTGGTGGAAATACGGTGGTTCCAGGCTGGCCAGAGAGAGCTGGTCTCCCAGCGAAACAAATGGACAAAAAAGGCGGAAAGACCCAAGGATTTGTCAGGGTGTGCATTGGGGCACAGAGTCAAATTTGGGGTGGAAAAGTGTTTGGTAATTTGCTATTTTTCCTTCACCCCCTCCCCCAACCATCAGCTGTTCTGCTGTGCCGGGAGATTTAGATTAGCTACAAAGCAGAAAATAGTTGGATTTCTTGCTTTCTAGCTAATCTAAAAGCAGAGCTGAACCTTCCTTAGGATCGAAGCTTCTATTTTTCAGTGCAGACTCAGGTAGCAGATGGCAGAAAGATAGATCTCTGAATGAATCTGTGATTTTGCAAGCAACTCCATCTGCCTGCCTGCTTTGCCTGGTTTTGGGAAAAAGTTGCTCTTTTTTTAAATTAAAAATTCAATATTTACATAAATAATTATAATATTTACACACAAGCCATGCCCAGCCAGTCACATGACCACCAAGCCACCACAAATTAAGCCACGCCCACAGAACTGTTAAGAAATTTGAATATTACCCATGGGAATGGCTCAGACACCTCAGACCCCGAGAGAATATTTTTCACCCTTGATTTTGGGGGCTGTCCTCAATTTACGACCAACATTGAGCTCAAAATTTCCGTTGCTAAACAAGATGGTTGTGGGTTTTTCCCCCTCTTTTACTACCTTCCTTGCCACCATTGTTCAGCAAATCATTATAGTTCAGCTAGTGACACAGTCGTTAAGCGAGTCTCGCATCCCCAATGACTTTGCTTATCCGAAGGTCAGAATAACAGATAATCAGAGTTGGAAGGGACCTTGTAGGTCATCTAGTCCAACCCCGCCACCCAAGCAAGAGACCTTACACCATTTCTGACAGATGGCAGTCCAGTCTCTGCTTGAAAGTCTCAAGTGATGGCGCTCTGACAAAAAGGTTGCAAAAGGGGATCATGTGAGCCTGGGATGCTGTAACTGTCATAACTACGAGTCAGTTGCCCAGCGTCTGAATTTTGATCCTGTGACACCCCCCCCCCCGGGGACACTGGTCGTAAGTGTGAAAAATGGTCTGGAGTCCCTTTTTTCAGTGCCGTTGTAAGTTTGAACGGTCACTAAACGGAACTGTTGTAAGTCGAGGGCCTCCTTTCAAAGTTGCAGGAAGAGATACTGACCCAGCAGGCAGTGCATGGCGAAAGCCCTCAAGACAGCCTGGGTGAACTGCAGGTCGCCCTCGACTTACAACAGTCCGTTTAGTGACAGTTCCAAGCCACAACGGCATTGAAAAAAGGGAGTTATGACCACTTTTCACATTTAACGACCATTGCAGCATCCCCCGTGGTCAGCCGACCCAAATTCGGATGCTTGGCGACCAGCTCACCAGTTCTCTTATTGTATAAATCAATTAATTAATTAACTCGTGGCCTAGAGGCGGAGCTCTCGCCTCACAATCAGGAGTTCAATCCTAGGTAGAGGCTAATATAATATATACTGTATAATAACACTGCTCAAAAAAAATAAAGGGAACACAAAAATAAGACATCCTAGATCTGAGTGAATGAAATATTAAATACTTTCTTCATTACATAGTTGAATGTGCTGACAACAAAATCACACAAAAATTATCAATGGAAATCAAATTGATAAAATTAAAGTGAAAAAAACACTACAGGCTGATCCAACTTTGATGTCATGTCCTTAAAACAAGTCAAAATGAGGCTTAGTAGTGTGTGTGGCCTCCACGTGCCTGTATGACCTCCCTACAACGCCTGGACATGCTCCTGATGAGGTGGCGGATGGTCTCCTGAGGGATCTCCTCCCACACCTGGACTAAAGCATCCCCCAACTCTTGGACAGTCTGTGGTGCAACCTGGCGTTGGTGGATGGAGCCAGACATGATGTCCCAGATGTGCTCAATTGGATTCAGGTCTGGGGAACGGGCGGGCCAGTCCATAGCATCAATGCCTTCGTCTTGCAGGAACTGCTGACACACTCCAGCTACATGAGGTCTAGCATTGTCTTGCATTAGGAGGAACCCAGGGCCAACCGCACCAGCATATGGTCTCACAAGGATCTCATCTCGGTACTCATGGCAGTCAGGCTACCTCTGGCGAGCAAATGGAGGACTGTGCGGCCCCCTAAAGAAATGCCACTCCAAACCATTACTGACCCACTGCCAAGCCAGTCATGCTGGAGGATGTTGCAGGCAGCAGAATGTTCTCCACGGCGTCTCCAGACCCTGTCACGTCTGTCACATGTGCTCAGTGTGAACCTGCTTTCATCTGTGAAGAGCACAGGGCGCCAGTGGCGAATTTGCCAATCTTGGTATTCTCTGGCAAATGCCAAACGTCCTGCACGGTGTTGGACTGTAAGCACAACCCCCACCTGTGGACGTCGGGCCCTCATACCACCCTCATGGGGACTGTTTCTGATCATTTGAGCAGCCACATGCACATTGGTAGCCCGCTGGAGGTCATTTTGCAGGGCTCTGGCAGGGCTCCTCCTATCCCTCCTTACACAAAGGTGAAGGTAGTGGTCCTGATGCTGGGTTGTTGCCCTCCTATGGCCACGTCTCCTGATGTACTGGCCTGTCTCCTGGTAGCGCCTCCATGCTCTGGACACTACGCTGACAGACACAGCAAACCTTCTTGCCACAGCTCACATTGATGTGCCATCCTGGATGAGCTGCACTACCTGAGCCACTTGTGTGGGTTGTAGACTCCGTCTCATGCTACCACTAGAATGAAAGCACCGCCAGAATTCAAATGTGACCAAACCATCAGCCAGAAAGCATAGGACCTGAGAAGTGGTCTGTGGTCACCACCTGCAGAACCACTCCTTTATTGGGGATGTCTTGCTACCTGCCTATGCTTTCCACCTGTTGTCTATTCCATTTGCACGTGAATTGCATGTGAAATTGATTGTCAATCAGTGTTGCTACCTAAGTGGACAGTTTGATTTCACAGAAATGTGATTGACTTGGAGTTACATTGTGTTGTTTAAGTGTTCCCTTTATTTTTTTGAGCAGTGTATATTTATTAAAAAATTATATTTAAATATATACTAATATATTTATTTATTATATAAATATATATAATATATTTGGAATAAACACTCCTGCTTGAGCGGGCGGGGGGGGATTGGACTGGATGACCTCCAAGATCCCTTCCAACTGATTAATTTCTATGATTAATCCATCCGTGGAACGGCTCGCCTCCCGAAGTTGTGGGTTCCCTCATCGCTGGAGATTTGCAAAAAGAGATTGGACAGCCTGAGCAGAGGGGCTGGACTATAAAACCTCTAAGGTCCCTTTCCAGTTCTTTTATTGTATCAATTAATCAATTAATCCATCATTGGTAGGGCTCGCTTCCAGAGGTTGTGGGTGCCCCATCACTGAAGTTTTCCAAGAAGAGATTGGACAGCCATTTGTCCGGAATGGAGAGTCCAACCTCTGGCTACTTTTAAGACGTGTGGACTCCAACTCCCAGAATTCCCCAGCCAGCGCAGTTGAAGTCCACCAAGTCTCCAAGTGGCCAAGGTTGGACACCCCCTCCGGCTGGGGAATTCTGAGAGTTGAAGGGGCTGGACTAGAAGACCTCCCAGCCTCCCTCTCTCTCCCAACTTCTCTGTTCTTTCTGTTCTTTCAGATTTCCAGCCTCTTGGGCGCCTGGCGCCATGGCCTTTTCATCACGGTTTGCCTTTTGGGAGCAAAAGGGAAGTGTTGTGGTTGTGGTTGTGTGGCTGCTAGTGTTTCTCACGCCCCCCCCCAAAAAAAAACACCTTCTTTCCTTGCACGCTTTGACACGTTGGGGAGGGGGAGCATGCCCAAAAAAGGGGAAGGGGCTTCGGCGCCAGGCACCGCCAGAAACACTCCAACTCTAGATTGTTTCTGTCAACAACCGTGATGTGTGTGTGTGAGAGTGTGCCTCTGATCAGCCTTGGATCCTTCTGGGGGGGGGGAGATCAGCCTCTTCCCTTTTTCTATAGCTCCCCCTCCCCAAATTCTGCTGGGCCAAGGGGCAGCCCCTCCCTCAAAGGCTTCTCCTAGCTGCCTCGCCCAAATCTGGGAGGACAACTTGCACGAGAGTCTTTTCTGTTCACTAACTGCACTTTTTTGTGTGACTTATGGGGTTGGGTGCACAGCATGGCTGGGGGCTGGGTGCCTGGGGGGCTTTTTGGGTTGGGTGGGTGGGTGGATGGAGGGGAGTCCCTCCAGGTGGGAGTTGGGTAACCGGGGTGAGGGGAGTCTCCATCCCCTTTTAGGAGTGGTGCTGGTCACCTTTGCAGGGGTATCCTGAAAAACTCTCCTCCCTCCTTCCCTCCCCCCCCCAGAAATAGAGCTTTGGGGAGGGTCAGAGTGGGCTTTCAGACTTCGGTATCCATTGAGGGCATCATTTCTTTGCTCCAAGGCATGGACAGAGGACAAGAAGTCCTTGGTGTTGACCAGGGTGGAAGAAGGTCTCCTGCTTTGGGCAGAGGGGTTGGAGTAGATGACCTCCAAGGCCCCATTCCTGCATGATGATTCTCTTCTCTCTTCTCTCCTCTCTCCTTCCAATTCTTCTTTCTTCCATCTCTCCCTCCTTCTTTTCTCTCCTCTCCTCTCTCCTTCCATTCTCCTTTCTTTCCCTCTTTCTTCTCTCTCCTCTCTCCTTCCATTCTCCTTTCTTTCCGGCCTTCTTTTCTCTTCTCTCTCCTTCCATTCTCCTTTCTTTCCCTCTTTCTTTTCTCTTTCCTTCCATTCTCCTTTCTTTCCCTCCTTCTTCTCTCTTCTCTCTCCTTCCATTCTCCTTTCTTTCCATCTTTCTTTTCTCTCCTCTCCTCTCTCTCCTTCCATTCTCTTTTCTTTTCCTCCTTCTTCTCTCTTCTCTCTCCTTCCATTCTCCTTTCTTTCCCTCCTTCTTCTCTCTTCTCTCTCCTTCCATTCTCCTTTCTTTCCCTCCTTCTTCTCTCTTCTCTTTCCTTCCATTCTCCTTTCTTTCCCTCCTTCTCTTCTCTTCTCTCTCCTTCCATTCTCCTTTCTTCTACCTCTCCCTCCGTCTCTCCTCTCCTCACAGGACAACAGGGGTTGGTGGGTTGCAGGTGTTGGATCTTCATACCTGGTCCATAGGTCTGTTTTCTGGGACCCCCCCCCCCATGATAGATTCAAGCAGTCCCTGAGCAACTGGTCCTCATAATGGGCTCTTTGCGCCAGGGGCCCTTTTTACAAAACGATGCTCCTGATTTCTTGGAGCGTCTTACGGTTGTGTCGCCTCCCCCACAGATTTGATTCACTGTCCAGGTCTGAAAGAACAGGCTGCTGGCTCCGTGCAAATAGACCTGCCCCACCGTTTGCTTTGATCGCATCGTCTGCAAAATTTCCCCACATCATTTTCTGTCATCTGCCAATTCGGGTTGGATAAATTTAACCACAGCTGCAAAAAATAAAATAAAAAATAAAACTAAAATAAGGAAGAGCGTGGTAACACCTTTCTGGCTCGCACCTTTTATTAAAAAGCAGAAGCTCTTGTGAATTTCTTAAGAGCTGCAGCCAGCTCCCCCTCCTGGGCGGGAGGGAGGGTGCTTGGGTTGGACTAGATGACCTACAAGGTCCCTTCCAACTCTGTTAATTTTTTGCCAAGCCATTCAGGTCCTTTCTTCCAAAAGAACAATTAAGATGAAGGAAATAGAACAGCAAAATAACATTCTAAACCCTTCTGTGATCTATTCTCTGTTCCAAGGATTTTTCAAACTTGGCAACTTTAAGGCTTGTGGACTTCAACTCCCAGAATTCCTGAGCTAACCTGGCTGGAGAAGGAGGAATTCTGGGAGTGGAAGTCCACAAGTCTTAAGTTTGTCAAGTTTGAAAACTGCTGGATAGATAGATAGATAGATAAAGAGAGGTAGAATAGACAGAGAGATAGAATAGATGGAAGGGGAGAGAGAAAGATAGAATAGATAGATAGACTAGATAGAGAAAGAGAGGTACAATAGATAGAGAGAAAGGGGTAGAATAGATAGAGGGAGGAAGAGAGAGAAAGATAGGATAGATAGATAGAATAGATAGAGAAAGAGAGGTAGAATAGATAGAGAGAAAGATAGAATAGATCAAGGGCCTTCAAACTTGGCAACTTTAAGGCTTGTGGACTTCAACTCCCAGAATTCCGGAGCTAACCTGGCTGGAGGAGGAATTCTGGGAGTGGAAGTCCACAAGTCTTAAGTTTGTCAAGTTTGAAAACCGCTGGATAGATAGATAGATAGATAAAGAGAGGTAGAATAGACAGAGATAGAATAGATGGAAGGGGAGAGAGAAAGATAGAATAGATAGATAGACTAGATAGAGAAAGAGAGGTACAATAGATAGAGAGAAAGGGGTAGAATAGATAGAGGGAGGAAGAGAGAGAAAGATAGGATAGATAGATAGAATAGATAGAGAAAGAGAGGTAGAATAGATAGAGAGAAAGATAGAATAGATCAAGGGTCTTCAAATTTGGCAATTTTAAGGCTTGTGGACTTCAACTCCCAGAATTCCGGAGCCAACATGGCTGTGGGAGGAATTCTGGGAGTCGAAGTCCACGAGTCTTAAAGCTGGCAAGTTGGAAGTCATATGAAAGCTTTAAATGAAATATTTTACGGTGGTCAGGAACGGTCCTTAGCAAGCTCCAGTAATTACCTACCGTCGGCTACAGGTAATCCCCGACTTTACGACCATAGTCAAGCCCAACATTTCCGGTTGCTAAGCGAGACAGCTTCGGTGAAGTGCGGTTTGCTCCATTTTACAACCTTTCTTGCCACCGTTGTTAATGGGAAATCTCTGCTGTCCTTCAGTTAGTCACATGGTCGTTAAGTGAGTCCGTGGACTTGGCATGTCAGAAGGTCGCTAAAGGGGGATTGGGGAGGCTGCGACTGTCGTCAATACAAGTGGGTGGCTTGAGCGTCCAGCGTTTCGATCACGTGACCTGCAGACGATCGCAAGCACGGGGAAAAAAAATAAAGTCACTTTTCCCGGCGCGGTTGTAAACTTTGAACCGTCGCTAAACGAAACTGCTGTAAGTCTTAGGACTACCAATCCAGCTGTTGGTTTTCCTTCCTGCTCAAATCTGGAGACCTCAGGGGTGACGTTTAAATTCCAGCTGCAAATTGTCAAAGCAGGGACCCCTCTCCCACCCACCTAGTTGGGCTATTCGTAGCCCCTCACCTGCCCTGTGAAAAACCCATGCTAAGCAGGGAACACAAAACACCCCCGGGAACAAGCAAGCGGAAAAGCCGGCATGTGTGTGTGTGTGTCCACACGTGTGTGCATGCAGCTCTGACACACTCCTGACGTGCCCGCTGAATGAAACCGTACCTCTTTCTCTCCCCACCCACCTTCCAGGTTAAGGATGAAGACAAAGGTTTAGCTGTGAAAAAAAATGGGAATGAGGACGGTCCCGTAAGTGAAATCTGTGGTTTGCACCCAATCTAGGCTGACTTGTGGGTCACAATAAGGCTTTTTTTTTTTGGGGGGGGGGTGTCAGGTCAGGTGGGCCATGGGGATTGAATACTTTATTTGGCCAAGTGTGCTTTGACACACATGGAGTTTGTCTCCGGTGCAGAAGCTGTCACGGTACATGCAAAGCAACGGAATAATGATCGTAATGTTTCCTGGCCGGATGCCTTTCCTAGTCTCCGATGCGGAGTTTTGTTTGGCCGATCTATTCTCATGGTTGCCTACAGAGAGAAATATCTGCCCCCTACCTAGGACTGAACTCCCAGCCTCTGGACTGTGAGGCGAGAGCTCCACCCACTAGGCCATGCCACCCCCCTTATTACGTTTGCAAGTCATGATGGTCATAAAAGGGATCATGCAGATAACCGACCCTGATGTTAGGATTATTCTGGTTGTCGGTTGTCGTTGAGCACATCATTAAAATGACCACTCTGGTGTTTTTGCTGAAAATCAGAAGTAAATGCCATTTTTTTGGTTGGGGGGGGGTCAGTAATATCATAAAACCCAGTCATACGACTGCAGCCAGCCATAAATGCAGGCCGGTTGCCGAGCGCCCAACTTGTGGTCATGTGGCCACAAGGAAGGTTGACCGCTGGACTTTTGGAATCGAGTCATAAAGTACCCCTGGGGTACCCTCCTGTCAGAACTTTATTTATTTTATTTTAAGTTTTCAGATAGACTTTATTTACAAAAGATTAAAACACGGACAAAAATAGAAAGAATATGAATAGAACAATAAACATATTTCTTTCTATTACATTTGATATTAAGATTGATAGCTCATAGTAAACAGTAATAAGTCATCATGGGCAAGTATTCCTTATCCCTTATCAATTACCTATTAATTAATAAATAATATATTATTCTGCCATTACTATTGGATTATAAACTGTATTGGTTAATCAAATGGAGCCTTCATAATATTTATATAATAGACAAGAAGCTTGAAATCGTTATTATTATACATTCAATATGTACAACTATATCTAGTATGTGTCCTGGGTTTATTTATCCTGTATATCTTTTTTCTTGAGCTCTATCCAGCTGTACCACTTATCCCAGACCAAGTAACATTTAATTCCTTCCCATTTAATTTGAGCGTGAGCTTCTCCAATCGGTCAGAACTTTAGTTGGTCACAAAGTGACCAGTCCTAAGTCGAGGACCACCTGGGGGGAGGTTTTTCTTTCTGTGGATCTGGGGGGAGCCACCTGAAGGAGGATCTTAGGCCCGTGATGGAGAACATATGGCACACACCCCCCTCTCTATGAACGCACACACGTTGTCGCCAGCTGCTTTTCCGGTTTCCAGACGAGATGGCTGGCACGCGCATACCAGGGGTGGGATTCTACCAGTTCGGACTGGTTTTATAGAACCGGTTGTTGGGATTCTGCCCAGTTCAGAGAACCAGCAAATCGTGCCCCTGGCTGTCCCCGCCCCTTCCTACCCACTCACTCCTTACCTGGCATGCCTGCCATCCAACTGGCCTGCTAAGTTGCTATTTTTCCTTTTTTCCCCCCCTCCGACTATCAGCTGTTTTGCTGTGCTGGGAGATTTAGATTCGCTACAAAGCAGGAAATTTGTTGGATTTCTTGCTTTCTAGCTAATCTAAAAGCAGAGCTGAACCTCCCTTAGGACTGAAGCTTCTATTTTCAGAGCAGACTCAGGTAGCCGATGGCAGAAAGATAGATTTCTGAGTGAGTCTGTGATTCTGCGAGCAACTCCATCTGCCTGCCTGCTTTGCTTGATTTGGGGTCAAAGTTGCTCTTCTTAATTAAAAAAAAATGCAATATTTACACACATGGTGCGTTGCGAGTTAATTTTGTGAGTTTGCTTGCTAGCAAATTTTATGTGACAGACTCAGGTAGCAGATTGCAGAAAGGTAGATCTCCGAGTGAGTCTGTGATTCTGCAAGCAACCTGCCTGCTTTGCCTGGTTTGGGGTCAGAGTTGCTCTTTTTTTTTTAAATTAAAAAATATTTACATCAATATTTACAATATTTACACACAAGCCACGCCCAGCCAGTCACATGACTACCAAGCCACATCCACAAATTAGGCCACACCCACAGAATTGGTGGTTAAGAAATTTGAATCCCACCCCGGCACATACGCCACTGGCCAGCTGACCTTTGGGTTTCCAGGACTCTGGCGCATGCCAAGACCAGCTGGCCAGCAGGCATGTCGTGCTGGAAACCTGTAAACCAACTGCATGCACACTGGGCCATTCCGGTTTGGGCACTCGTTGCCGAAAAAGTTCTCCACCCCTGTCTTAAGACTGTGTGGATCTCTTGCCTGAATCTTGAGAGGTTTTGGGGGGGTGGCGGGTGCTTTGATGGTTGGACCTACTTGCAACCCACTGATGTTATGGGGTTCTTGGGGCTCTTTCGAACTGGGTTGTTGCTTTGCAGACGTTTCATGACCCAGCTAGGGAACATCATCAGTGCTAGAAGGGAGGGTTTTTAAAAAAAAAAGAATTTGGCAGAATGGAAGCAAAGAAGAAGGGAAGAGGAGGAGAAAGAAGAAGAGGAGGAGGAGGAGGAGGAAAAGGACAGTGGAGTCTTTGGTGCTCTCTGAACTTGGTCTGTTGTCTTGCAGACGTTTCATGACCCAACTAGGTAACATTATCAGTTGCTTCGAAGGGGTGCCGTTTGCTCCCTGTTTATGGATTATAGTTTGCCTGCCAGTGTTGCTTTGGGGGTTGTTTTCCTTCTTGGTAGTAGCTTGATGAGGCTGTTGGGGACCCTTGTGGAGAATGAGAGAGCAAATCCCTCTCCCTTCTAGCCCTGCTGATGTTACCTATATGGGTCATGAAACGTCTGCAAGACAACAGACCAAGTTCAGAGAGCACCAAGGGTTCCCACACACCACCACCTCCTCCTCTTCCTCTTCTTTCTCCTCCTCTTCCTCTTTCTCCTCCTCTTCCTCTTTCTCCTCTTGTTCCTCCTCCTCCTCCTCTTTCTGCTCCTCTTCCTCCTCCTCCTCGTCCTCGTCTTCCTCTTCCTCGTCCTCGTCTTCCTCTTTGTCCTCCTCTTCCTCCTCCTCCTCTTCGTCTTCCTCCTCTGCCTCTTTCTGCTCCTCTTCCTCCTCCTCCTCCTCCTCTTCCTCTTTCTCCTCTTCCTCCTCCCTCTTCCTCCTCCTCTTCCTCTTTCTGCTCCTCTTCCTCCTCTTCCTCCTCCTCCTCCTCTTCCTCTTCCTCCTCCTCTTCCTCTTCTTCCTCTTTCTCCTCCTCCTCCTCTTCCTCTTCCTCCTCCTCCTCCTCTTTCTGCTCCTCCTCCTCCTCTTCCTCCTCTTCCTCCTCCTCCTCCTCTTTTTGTTCCTCTTCCTCCTCCTCCTCCTCTTCGTCTTCCTCTTCTTCCTCCTCCTCCTCTTTCTGCTCCTCTTTCTCCTCTTCCTCCTCCTCTTCCTCCTCCTCCTCCTCTTCGTCTTCGTCTTCCTCCTCCTCCTCTTCGTCTTCCTCCTCCTCCTCTTTCTGCTCCTCTTCGTCCTCCTCCTCCTCTTCCTCTTTCTCCTCTTCCTCCTCCCTCTTGTTCCTCCTCCTCCTCCTCTTGTTCCTCCTCCTCCTCCGCTTCCTCTTTCTGCTCCTCTTCCTCCTCCTCCCTCGTAGCACTGATAATGTTACCTAGTTGGGTCATGAAACGTCTGCGAGGAAACCACCCATCACAAGAGAGCCCCAAGTCCCCCCCCCCGCTTCACTCGAACCTCAATCCTCCCGCGTTTCTCGTCTCTCGGTGATCCCTTGTTGTGTCTGTGCCTCCAGCCCCCAGACTCCCCGGTCGCCGAGAAGGAAACCCCCTGCCTCCGTCTCCAGAGCCCGGAGCCCCTGATCAATGGGGAGGCCCAGCCATCTCCCAGCCCAGCAGTGAACGGCCTGGAGGGGCCCCACGCCGAGGCTCAGCCCGGGGCCCCGCCCGAGGACCCCCGCGGCCTCTCCCGCACCAAAGTGGCCAAGGCCATGCGCCACCTGGTGCACAAAGTGCTTCCAGGGGAGGAGGCGGATGCCCTCAAGGACCCCCCCAAGCGCCCCAAGGGCCCCGAGCCCAGGAAGAAGCCAGACAAGGCCGGCCCCAGGGTCCTCTCCCCGCCCCCCCGGATGCTGTCCCCCCCTCCTCGGCCGTCTCCCTCCCCGAAGCCCCTGCCCAAGGAGGCCCCGCTGAAGGACGACCTCTCCGTGGGCCTGAAAAGCCTGATGTCGCGAGCCAAGACTCGGGAACACCGCCCCCCCTCCAGGCAGCGCGGGAGGAAAGAGGGGACGGCCCCCCCACCTGAGAAGACGGAGAAGCCCCCTCCCCTGCTGGAAGGGAAGGCCTCCGAAGCCCAAAGCCGCCCCCCGGAGGACCAGCGACCCTCCGAAGGCTTGGCCAAGCCGTCCAGCCTGGATGCCAGTCCTGCCAGCCAGGTACCGGGGTGCATGGCATGGGTTTTGGACTCGTGAGCTTGGCTTGGGGTGCAGCGACCCCCTTGGCGTGGGATTTGCCCCTCCGTTGGGGCGAGGGTGGGGAACGGTGGCCCTTGGACTTGTGGACTTCAACACCCAGAATTCCCGAGCCTGAAGTGCCGGCTCAGGAATTCTGGGAGTTGAAGTCCACAAGTCATCCCAGGGCCATGGTTCCCCCAGCCCTGCCTTAGAGAAGAGGAGGTGATAGGTGGGGTGATATGTAGTTTCCGGGCGCATGCTGCTAATTTTGCTGTGCCGAAGCGTTGTTGGGCATGCACACTTCTTTTCCAGTGGAGGGCATTTTTAGTTGGTTCTCAACTTACGACCGCAAACGAGCCCAAAATCTCCGCCGTGAAGCAAAAGGCTCATTAAGGGCATTTTTGCCAAGGATTACAACCTTTCTTGACTTAGTCATTAAGTGAATCGCATCATTGGGAAGTGAATCCAGCTTGCCCCATTTGACACTGCTGGTCAGAAGGTCGCAAAAGGAGACCATGTGACTCCAGGATATGACGGCCGTTGTAAATACGAGTCAGGTATCCCAGCGCCTAGAATTTTGATCACGGGACCCTGGGAAGGCTGCAACGGTCATAAGTGTGAAAACCATCCCAAGCCCATTTTTTGCGGTGCTATTGTAACTTTGGGCAGTCACTAAGCGAACGTCGTAAGTTGAGGATTATCAGCAATCTTTTTGTGCCTCGCCTTGAACCCCAAAGTGGAGAAATGTCTGCATCGAGAGCAGGAGAGGCTCAACTGGGGGTTTGGCTAATACCACTTTGTGTGACCCGTTTGGCTGATAAAGGCGGAAGACGAGGGTTGGGCTGCTACCGGTTCACACCGGTTTGGCCGAACCGGTTGTAAATTTTATGGTTAGTTCTGCGAACCAGCAAATCTCTCATCCCTGGCTGGTCCTGCCCATTGCTCCCCTCCCAGGAATCTGGGCCTGTACGGAGGCTCGCGAAAAACAGGCCTCCCGAAAATTACAGAAGGCCAGAAATGGGCCCGTTTCCGGCCTCCAGAGCAGGGGTCGCCAACCTTTTGGACCTCAGGGACCACCAAACTCATCAAACTGGTTTTCATGTCGATCGGACTGACATTTCTCCATTTAACTATGGTCGGGGGGGGGGGGGAGGCTTATCGTTTTATTTTAAACTCTCCATTTTAAAAGCTGGGGTTGGTTTGGCCAGCTGGGAAGTTGGATGATTCTTTGAGGAGCGACCAGTTTGTGCTTACAGGCAGTCCTTGAGTTACGGCCACCGTTGAGCCCAACATTTGTGTTCGCTGTGGGAAATACTTGTGAAGCGAGTTTTGACCCCATTTTGACAACTGACAACTTTCTCGGCCATGGTGGTTAAGCGAATTGTTGCATTTGTTAAATCAGCAATCCTGTCATTAAGCGAATCTGGCTTCCCATTGACATTGAGGGTCAGAAGGGATCACGTGACCCCCACAACCGTCACAAGTATGAATCCGTTGCCAAGTGTCTGAATTTTGCTCATGTGACCATGGTCTTAAGTGTGAAAAACAGTCATTTTTGAGTGCCATTGTAACTTTGAACGCTCACTAAATGAACTGTTGTAAGTCAAGGACCACCTGTATTGGATCACCATTAGTTTAGTGACAGTTCAAAAAATACCTCATAAAATCAGCCACAACTCGTTTAATGATTGCTTTGCTTAGTGACAGAAGCGCTGGTCCCAATTCTGGTCATAAGTTGAGGATTACCTGTGCAGTCCTCGACTTACAACTACAATTGAGTCCCAAGTTCCTGTTGAGCGACTTTTGCCCCGTTTTAACACCTTGCTTGTCACCGTTGTTAAGCGAATGACAGCGATCATGAAGTTTGCCAAACCTTTGCTTAGCGAATCTGGCCTCTCCCTGGACTTTACTGGTCAGAAAGTGATCACATGACCCTGGGACACACCCCGCCACTGTCATAAAGATGAGTCAGTTGCCCAGTGTCTGAATTTTGATCAGGGGAATGCAGGGGTTCCGCAACCCTAAAGTAGTAAGTGCGAATATTGGTCCCAAGTCCCTTTTTTTTTGGTCGTCATTTCGAATGGTCACTAAATGAACCATGGTAAGTCAGGACAAAGTGTCAACTCATAAAGCCTGTTGTAGAGTTGCCATAAACAAGGAGGCGGGAAGGAAATCTGAAACAGCAGGGCGGCAGTTTAAAACCAGAAGTACATTCCAACACTTATCTTACAAAGATTGTAGCCTAGGCTACCAGATCTTCTTCCCAGGAGAATCCTTAGTTGGAGAACGCGATTGATGACACACCCAGGGGCCAGGGGGGAAACAGGGTCAGAGGGGACTGCAAATTAGGTATGGCAGAGTTGGTTCTTTTTGAAGCTTAGCTTGAGGCTCATGATTTAATTAGGGCAATCGATGGAATCCTGACACAAAGCTGTAGTTGGCATCCTGGAATATTTGCACTGAAGAGGATTGCAAAAGGGTTGCATCGCAATTTTGTCTTCCACTTGTTCCCCACGGCACGTGAAGGGAATGTGCACTGAGCTTTTCCGTGCAAGTGCTTACAACTGGTGTGCACACGTGTGTGTGTATGTGTGTGTGCGCACATGCATGTAAGGCCTGCGTCACCCTGGGATATGGGATGCAGAGTTTGACCTGGTGTCCTCTTTTCCCCCCTCCCCGTCAACGCGTCCCCTTCAAAGGAGGCATCCCAGCCAGCCAAGCCGGAAGAGAAGCCGCCACCTTCCCTGACTGCTGGAGAAGGGCCTAAGGAGGTGTGTGTTGTGGTGCAAAGTGTGGAGTGTGAAGGCTTTTTGTGGGTCTTTGGTGCGCATTGACCTCGCAGGGGAGTTTAAGGGGGTTGGCATGAGGTGTGGGGAGACTGAGATCCAGAAAAACAGGCTTTATGGTTGTGGTGGGAATTTGGCTGTCACACAAACTCCTTGCTTCTCAGAGGCTGTTGGTGAGGGAGATGCCCTGAGGTTTGTGCCCTCTTATGAACAGAATAGAAATTAGAATAGAATAGACTAGACTAGACTAGAATTCTTTTCTTGGCCAAGGGTGATTGGACACACAAGGAATTTGTCTTTGGTTCAAAAGCTCTCAGTGCACATAAAAGAGAAGAGACATTCGTCAAGAGTCAAGAATCATCCGGTGTAATAGAATAGAATAGAAGGATATAGGAATCGAATTTAAATAGAATGGGATGGGATGGAACAGAATAGAGAATAGAATAGAATAGAATAGAATAGAAAGGTATAGGAATAGAATTTAAATAGAATGGGATGGGATGGAGCAGAATAGAGAATAGAATAAATAGAATAGAATAGAAATTAGAATAGAATAGAATAGACTAGACTAGAATTCTTTTCTTGGCCAAGGGTGATTGGACCCACAAGGAATTTGTCTTTGGTTCAAAAGCTCTCAGTGTACATAAAAGAAAAGAGACATCTGTCAAGAGTCAAGAATCATCAGGTGTAATAGAATAGAATAGAAGGATATAGGAATAGAATTTAAATAGAATGGGATGGGATGGAACAGAATAGAGAATAGAATAAATAGAATAGAATAGAATAGAATAGAGAATAGAATAGAATAAAATAGAATAAAAAGGTATAGGAATAGAATTTAAATAGAATGGGATGGGATGGAACAGAATAGAGAATAGAATAAATAGAATATAATAGAATAGAGAATAGAATAGAATAAAATAGAATAGAAAGGTATAGGAATAGAATTTAAATAGAATGGGATGGGATGGAACAGAATAGAGAATAGAATAGAATAGAATAGAATAGAATAGAATAGAATAGAATAAAATAGAATAGAAAGGTATAGGAATAGAATTTAAATAGAATGGGATGGGATAGAGCAGAATAGAGAATAGAATAAATAGAATAGAATAGAAATTAGAATAGAATAGAATAGAAAATAGAATAGAATAGAAAATGAAATAGAATAGAATAGAATAGAATAGATTAAGGAATAGAATAGAATTCCTTGTGTGATTGGACACACAAGGAATTTGTCTTGGTGTAAATGCTCTCACGTACATAAAAGAGAAGAGACATTCGTCAAGAGTTAAGAATCCTATCGATGTTTTTCAACTGTGGCAATTTTAACCTGGGTGGGCTTCCACTCCCAGGATGCCTCCCCTCCTCCTCTCCCTCCTCCTGTGTCCTTTTACTCACAGCATCAAAGGCTGGGACCGCCTGGTTGGTCTCTGCAGCCGCTGACCAAAGATCCCCCTTGCGTCTCTCTCTTCTCCACCTTGGCCTTCCCCTCTGCTCACCTTTCTCTCTTCTCTTCTCTCCTCTCCTCTTGCTGCCTCAGCCGGAGCTCGTGACTGCCGTGGCTGCTGCCGGCCAGGTACGGTACCCCAGCGCCTTGGGGCCTCCTCCAGCTCCCGCCTGTCACTGGGTGGACGTGTGTGCTCGCGCGACATGCTGGCATGTAAGGCTTTCCCCAGATCTCGAGCGTGGCCTGGCGTGGGCTTCCCCACACGTGGAACCTGATAAGCGAGGAACGAGGACTGGAGGAAGGGGTCAAGGAAGGGAGGGTGGGTGGGTGGGTGGGTGGATAGATAGATGGATAGAAGACGGATGGATGGATAGATAGATGCCATCTATAATTATATCTACTTTTCACATATCTATATACCTAATCTCTGTCTGCCTATCTCTCTTTATCTGTCTCTCTATGATTTCACTATTTATCATCATTGATATCTTCTATCTAATATATTGTACATACTCTGTGTGTGTGTATGTGTATGTAAAGAGAGAGAGATGGAGAGAGAAAGGGAGGGAGGGAGAGAGATGGAGAGGAGAGAAAGAGAGAGAGTGTATACAAACTGTCTCTCATATATGTACGTATGTATGTATATACAATATATATATATATATGTTTTCTGAGGTTCTCGCGGGTATTTGTATGTGGATCTTTGGTTATTTGGGTTTTCTCTGAAGCACAGAGCTGAAGACACAAGCCTGAAGATGATGAATGAGACTTCATCGAAACATTGCCTAGATACTTCCAATCTTACGTGGGAGAAAACCCGAATAACCAAAGATCCACATACAAATACCCGCGAGAACCTCAGAAAACACACACACACACACACACACACACACACACACATATATATCTTTTCTGAGATTTTTGTGGGTGTTTGTATGTGGATCTTTGGTTATTCGGGTTTTCTCCTGTGTAAAATTGGAAGTATCTAGGCGACATTTTGATGAAGTCTCATTCATCATCTTCAGGCTTGTATCTTCGGCTTTGTGCTTCTCGGAGTAAATGTCATTTCATTGAAATGTCGCCTAGATACTTCCAATGAAGTCTCATTCATCATCTTCAGGCTTGTGTCTTCGGCTTTGTGCTTTTCAGAGTTTCTCAGAGCATTTACTCTGAAAAGCACAAAGCTGAAGACACAAGCCTGAAGATGATGAATGAGACTTCATCGAAATGTCGCCTAGATACTTCCAATTTTACGCAGGAGAAAACCCGAATAACCAAAATCCACATACAAATAGCCGCAAAAACCCCAGAAAACATACATACATACATACATACATGCACACAAATACACACACACACACACACACACACACATATATATATATATATATATATATATATATGTACATATGTTTTCTTAAGTTTTCGTGGCTACTTACATGTATGGTATTCAGCTTTGTTTGGGTATTTTCCCACGTCATTATAGTTGTGCTTTATATACATATATATATATAGAGAGAGAGAGGGAGGGAGGGAGAGAGAGAGAGAGAAACTTGTAGATATTTTTGGGATTTTGATTCCAGAGCATGCTCAGCCAGCCTGAGGTCACAAGGGAAGGCTGTGTTTGTCAGTCTGTGTGTGTTTATAAAAACACTCCTCCCTACTGATTGTGCGATGTGTGCCAGCAAGCCAAGCGTGTCCTTTAGAGACACGAACCCTGAAGTTGGTTTTAGCTGGGCTGTGGGATGCAAACGTCAAAGCGAAGAGCCTCGCTTAGGGATGGAGGCTTTCTGGAAGAGAAATCCCATCCATCCTGCTGCTGGCCAGCTGAGCACGTCTAGATGCTCTGCCTCCTGGGTGCTTGGCTTCCTCAAACACGTCCTTGTAGCTGGCCTGGTCTGCTGCCTTGCTGCCTGCCGAGAAGTGGGATGGGGCCAGCCACGGGAGAGAAAGGCGACTCCATTGCAGGGCAGCCAAATTTGGAAGGGGGGTTATGGATCCCCTCCCTTCCCCTTGCCAAGCGCTCCCTGATGCCATCTCTCTCTGGCAGAGCCATTTGTGCAGGCATGCAAGCCCCAGCCAAAGGTACCTCCACTGGGCGTCTCCCAGCTGAAAAATGGGCCCGTTTCATCACTTCTGGGTACAATTTTTGGCATAGGAGCCCCAAAAGGTGAGCCACCACTGCTCTGGATTCTAGATTTCTTCTCTCGTTCTAGGGCAGGTTCTCTCACCATAGGGCACTTCAAGAGGGGTGGGCTTCAACTCCCAGCATTGGGTGGTTCTGGGATTTGGAAAGCCCCTGAAGGCAGAAGAAGAAGCAACGGATAGGAACTCCTGCTTGAGCTGGGGTTAGCCTAGAAGACCTCCATGCTCTCCTCCAGGCCAATGATTGTAGAGGGATGAGGAAGGAAGGAAGGAAGGAAGGAAGGAAGGAAGGAAGGAAGGAAGGAAGGAAGGAAAAGAAGGAAGGAAGGAAGGAAGGAAGGAAGGAAGGAAGGAAGGAAGGAAGGAAGGAGGAAGGTGAAATAAATAGAGAAGGGGAACGGGAATGAGAAGGAGGGAGGGAGGAAGAATAGGGAAGAAGATGGGAATGAGAGGAAGGAAGGAAGAACGGGGAGGAGATGGGAATGAGAGGAAGGGAGGGAAAGAGGGAGGAAGGGAGATGGGAAGGAAGAATGGGAAAGAGATAAGGAAGGAAGGAAGGAAGGAAGGAAGGAAGGAAGGAAGGAAGGAGAAAAGAGGAAGAGACAGAAGGAAGGAGGGAGGGAAGAAGGAAAGGAAGGAGAAAAGG
>CM066328.1:432807284-432832284 GCA_033807585.1 Hydrophis major
CCCTCAAATACTGGAAGGCTGCTCTCCTGTCTCCCCTGGTCCTTCTCTTCCCTAGATTAGCCAGGCCCAGTTCCTGCAACCGTTCTTCGTATGTTTGAGCCTCCAGTCCCCTAAGTCATCTTTTTATAGTGTTGTGACCAAAACTGGATGCAGTACTCTAGGTGTGGCCTTGCTAAGGATGGATGGACGGACGGACAGATGATAGATAGATAGATAGATAGATAGAGATGATAGATGATAAATGATAGACAGACAGACAGACAGACAGAGACACAGATGACAGGTAGGCAGACAGACAGACAAACAGACTAGACTAGCCAGGCCCAGTTCCTGGCCAGGCCCAGTTCCTGCAACCGTTCTTCTTCATATGTTTTATCCTTTTCTCTGCACTTTTCTAGAATCTCAACATCTTTGGTGACCAAAACTGGATGCAGAACTCTAGGTGTGGGGTTATTAAGGATAGGTAGGTAGGTAGGTAGCTACCTACCTAGATAGATAGGTAGACATAATATAGATGGATAGATAGACAGACAGAGATGAGAGATAGAGATATATATAGAAAGGGAGAGTGAAAAGAGAGACAGAGACAGACAGACAGAGAGAGACAGATGAGAGAGAAAGAAAGAGGAGGGGAGAGAGAGAGAGAGAAAGAGAGACAGACAGACAAACTATCAACCAAACCCAGGCCTAGTCCCTGTAACCATTCATGGTATGTTTCAACCTCCAGTCCCCTCATCCTCCTGGTTGCTCTGCTCTGCACTTTTTCCCAGATCTTATAAAATTGCTTTATCTTCTTGTTCTCTAATTTCAAATGTCAATTTACTCATTTTAGCACATTCCATTATATTCTTAATAACTTCCTCCTCCATTGGTATTTTCTGATTTTTCCAATTTTTAGCAAATACAATCCTAGCTGCCGTTAATACATTTGCAATCCAATATTTCAATTCCCTATTGTATATTTCAGGTAAAATTCCCAATAAAAATATCTCTGGTTTCAAGTCTGGGTGTTTCTTTGTCATTTTTTTAGAACCACGTGTGGATTTTAGTCCAACATCTTTTACTAACCTCTATTCTTTTTTCATCCCTCCTTCAAATCTCTGTTCGATCAGGCCAACCCTCCGTCCTGCGACCGCTTGGAGGAGCTGGCCAACCTGGTCTACCTCAATGAGTCCAGCGCCCTTCACACCCTCCGCCAGCGCTACGGCGGGAACCTCATCCACACCTACGCCGGCCCCAACCTGGTGGTCATCAACCCTCTCAGCTCTCCATCCATGTACTCCGAGAAGGTGGGTTTGGGGGGGAAAACCCCTCCTCCCCCAGAGGACGTAGCGCAGGTGGTCCTCGAATTACGACCACCGTGGAGCCCCAGAGTGTCCATTGCTAAACGAGGCAGTTGTTAAAAGTGAGCTTTGCCCTGTGTTACGACCGTTTTCTTGTCCTGGTTGTTTAGGGAATCCCTGCAGCTATCAAGTTAGCCACACAGTCTTTAAGTGGATTATGTGTCTCAGAGTGGACTAGCTGCCTGTCAGGGATCCAGCATTCACCCCCCATTTAAATCATGAGTCTTTAGCCGGTTCTTTCAGATAGCTTAAAGAAGATTTATTGGGAGTGAACATGTCCGGCACTGCCTGGGTGTAGCCGACTCTGAGACACATAATTCACTGTCACCCTTGATCCCGGTTTTCCCTCTCCCCCCTATCCTAATTCATATCCTCCAATGCAGGGCTGGGCAAACTTTTTGGCTCGGGGGCCTCACTGACTTTTAAAATTTGACAGACAGGTGTCAAAATGCCTGTCATTACAAGTCAAAATCAAATGAATGCAATCATTCAATCATTCAATCATCAAACCTTAGTTCTGTACCAATCTTCGGCAGGCCGGATTAAAAAGACCAACGGGCCGGATGTGGCCCACGGGCCGTAGTTTGCCACCCCTGCTCCAATGGGACACCTCCATAGCCCAGAGTCATCCGTCAGCCTCTCCCATTGGATTTTTGCATAGCGGAAACTTCAGTCCCCTAGTTAACTATCTTTCCAAACATTTATGGAATGCAGTTTTGGTTTCCAAGCTGCCGCACGGCTCCCTTTCTGTTGTCAACTCTAAAAAGACGGGATAAATATTTTCTGAGTTGACATCGATGGACTTTGCTGGTCGGGAGGTCTCCAGAGGGGATCACATGACACCTCCTTCCGTGGCCAAGTGTCTAAATTTTGACCACGCGGCTGCGGCCACCTGCGTGAAATCCCACAGTCCAGACATCGGTCTTGCTGTCACTTCAGGTGGCTGTGAAATGAATGGTCGTAAGTCGAGGACCCCCCCCAACCCCCCGCCTAAAGCCAGCTACTCTCTCCCCCTCAGGTGATGCACATGTTCAAAGGGTGCCGGAAGGAGGACACCTCCCCGCACATTTATGCCATGGCCCAGGCGGCCTACCGGGCTATGCTGATGAGCCGCCAGGACAGTCGGTCGTCTTCCTGGGCAGCAGCGGAAGCGGGAAGAGCAGCAACTGCCAGCACCTGATTCAGTACCTGGCCACCATTGCCGGCAGCTCTGGGAAGGTCTTCTCAGGTGGGTGGCAGGAGGAGGAGCCCCAGCGGGAATCTGGAGGAGGCCAGCTGGGAAGGACGGGAGCTGCATGGCAGTGACCTTGTCTCTGTCTTCCTTCCTTCCTTCCTTCCTTCCTTCCTTCCTTCCTTTCTTTTCCTTCCTTCCTTCCTTCCTTCCTTCCCTCCCACCCTCCCAACCTTTCCTTCCTTCCTTCCTTTCTTTCCTTCCTTCCTTCCTTTCTTTCCTTCCTTCCTTTCTTTTCCTTCCTTCCTTCCTTCCCTCCCTCCTCCCTCCCACCCTCCCTCCCTTCCTTTTCCTTCCTTCCTTCCTTCCTTCCTTCCTTTTCCTTCCTTCCTTCCTTCCTTCCTTCCTTCCTTTCTTTCTTTTCCTTCCTTCCTTCCTTCCTTCCTTCCTCCCTCCCTCCTTCCTTCCTTCCCTCCTTCCTTCCTTTCTTTTCTTCCTTCCTTCCTTCCTTCCTTTTCTTTCCTCCCTCTCTCCCTCTCCTCTCCCCTCCCTCCCTCTCCCCTCCCTTCCTCCCTCCCACCCTCCCTCCCTTCCTCCCTCCCTTCCTTTTCCTTCCTTCCTTCCTATCTTTCCTTCCTTCCTTCCTTCCCTCCCTCCCTCCCTCCCTCCTTCCTTCCTTCCTTCTTTTCTTCCTTTCTTCCTTCCTTCCTTCCTTCCCTCCCTCCCTCCCTCCCTTCCTTTTCTTCCTTCCTCCCTCTCTCCCTCTCCTCTTCCCTCCCTCCCTCTCCCCTCCCTTCTTCCCTCCCACCCTCCCTCCCTTCCTTCCTTCCTTTTCCTTCCTTCCTTCCTTCCTTTCTTTTCCTTCCTTCCTTCCTTCCCTCCCTCCCTCCCTCCCTTCCTTTCTTTTCCTTCCTTCCTTCCTTCCTTCCTTCCTTTTCCTTCCTTCCTTCCTTCCCTCCCTCCCTCCCTCCCTCCCTCCTTCCTTCCTTCTTTCCTTCCTTCCTTCCTTCCCTCCCTCCCTCCTTCCTTCCTTCTTTCCTCCCTCCCTCCCTTCCTTCCTTCCTTCCTTCCTTTCTTCCTTCCTTCCTTTTCCTTCCTCCCTCCCTCCCTCCCTCCCTTCCTCTTCCTTCCTTCCTTCCTTCCTTCCTTCCTTCCTTCCTTCCTTTCTTTTCCTTCCTTCCTTTCTTTTCCTTCCTTCCTTCCCTCCCTCCCTCTCTCCCTCCCTCCCTTCCTCCTTCCTTTTCCTTCCTTGCTTCCTTCCTTCCTTCCTTCCTTCCTTTCTCTCTTTTCCTTCCTTCCTTCCTTCCTTCCTTCCTTCCTCCCTCCCTCCCTCCCTCCTTCCTTCCTTCCCTCCTTCCTTTCTTTTCCTTCCTTCCTTCCTTTCTTTTCCTTCCTTCCTTCCTTCCCTCCCTCCTTCCCTCCCTCCCTCCTTCCTTTCTTTTCCTTCCTTCCTTCCTTCCTTCCTTTTCCTTCCTCCCTCTCTCCCTCTCCTCTCCCCTCCCTCCCTCTCCCCTCCCTTCCTCCCTCCCTTCCTTCCTTCCTTCCTTCCTTCCTTCCTTCCTTCCTTTTCCTTCCTTCCTCCCTCTCTCCCTCTCCTCTCCCCTCCCTTCCTCCCTCCCACCCTCCCTTCCTTCCTTCCTTCCCTCTCTCCCTCCCTCCCTCCCTCCCTCCTTCCTTCCTTTCTTCCTTTCTTCCTTCCTTCCTTCCTTCCCTCCCTCCCTCCCTCCTTCCTTCCTTCCTTTCTTTTCCTTCCTTCCTTCTTCCTTCCTTCCCTCCCTCCCTCCCTCCCTCCCTCCCTTCCTTCCTTCCTTTCTTTTCCTTCCTTCCTTCCTTCCTTCCTTCCTTCCTTTTCCTTCCTTCCTTTCCTTCCTTTCCTTCCTTCCTTCCTTCCTTCCTTCCTTCCTTCCTTCCTTCCTTCCTTCCTTCCTTTCTTTTCCTTCCTTCCTTCCTTCCCTCCCTCCCTCCCTCCCTTCCTTCCTTCCTTTCTTTTCCTTCCTTCCTTCCTTCCTTCCTTCCTTCCTTCCTTCCTTCCTTCCTTCCTTCCTTCCTTCCTTCCTTCCTTCCTTCCTTCCCTCCTTCCTTCCTTCCCTCCTTCCTTCCTTCCCTCCTTCCTTCCTTTGTTCTTTTTCCTTCCTTCCTCACTCCCCCCTTGCTTCCTTCCTGCCTTCCTTCCTGTCTCCCTTCTTTCCTCCCTCCCTCCCTCCCTCCCTTCCTTCCTTCTCCTTCCTTCCTCACTCCCCCTTGCTTCCTTCCTTTGTTCCTGCCTTCCTCCCTTCCTTCCTGTCTCCCTTCTTTCCTCCGTCTCTCCTTCTCCCTCTCCTCTTCCCTGCCTTCCCCTCCCTTTCCTTCTTTCCTCCCTTCCTCTCCCCTCCCTCCCTCCCTTCCTTCCTTCCTTCCTTTTCCTCCCTCCCCCCTCCCTCCCCCCCCTTCCCCCTTCTCTCTTCCTGTTGTGCAACCTGGTGTCCCTTGAGAATCGGAAGGAGGGGTCACTGCCGAAGAAGAATTGCGCACAAAACAGCGCAACCTTCCAGGCGGTGACAACCCCCCCCCCGCCTTTGGTCCCCTGTGTGTGTACTCTGTGCATCTGGATTGACCGGCGGCCCTCCCGCATCCTTCTAGATGCGCCACCCTGGCCGCTTGGAGGGACTTCAACTCCCAGAATTCCCCCAGCCAGGGGAATCCTGGGAGTTGAAGTCTCCAAGTCTTAAAAAGTAACCCAAGATGGACGCCCCTTTGACTCCAGACGCCCCAGCCACACCCAGTGGGGAGGGAAGCGTGCTCTGGGACAGACAGACAGACAGACAGACACACACACACACACACTAACCCCACCGCGGATGTCCTCTTCTTACGCCAGTGGAGAAGTGGCAGGCCCTCTACACCATCCTGGAAGCCTTTGGGAACAGCAGCACCAGCCTGAACAGCAACGCCACCCGGTTCTCCCAGATAGTCTCGCTGGACTTCGACCAGGCTGGCCAGGTGGCATCAGCGTCCGTGCAGGTGAGCCTTTGGGGGAGGGGGATGTTGTTGTTGTGTCTTTTCCATCGGCCCCTGGTGTCTCTTTTCCACCACTCCTTTCTAGGCGCTGAGAACGACAGGGAGTTCTTGATTTACAGCCAAAAACGGACCGGCACATTTACGTTGCTAAGGAAGACAGTGGCCATGGGAGTTTTGTCTCATGGAACAATCTTTTTTTTTTTTTTTGCCACGGTGCTTAAGTGAGTCATTGCCATTGTTCAGTGAGTCGCACCGTCGTGAAGTGAATCCGGCTTCCCCATGACTGTGCTTGTCGGACGGTCGCAAAGAGGGAATGGCATGACTCCCGGCTACTGCAAGTGTCATAAGCATGAATCACTGGCCAAGCATCTGAATTTTGATTACATGACAATGCTGTAATGGTCATAAATTCTCCCCTCTTAAAGCAGGCTGTCTGGGGATTCTGGGAGTGGAAGCCCTCCTCTCTTAACTTTAAGCAGGCTGGCTGGGGGATTCTGGGAGTGGAAGTGCTCCCCTCTTAAAGCAGGCTGGCTGGGGGATTCTGGGAGTGGAAGCCCTCCCCTCTTAAAGCAGGCTGGCTGGGGGATTCTGGGAGTGGAAGCCCTCCCCTCTTAAAGCAGGCTGGCTGGGGGATTCTGGGATGGAAGCCCTCCCCTCTTAAAGCATCCTGGCTGGGGATTCTGGGAGTGGAAGCCCTCCCCTCTTAAAGCATCCTGGATGGGGGATTCTGGGAGTGGAAGTTCTCCCCTCTTAAAGCAGCTGGCTGGGGGATTCTGGGAGTGGAAGTCCTCCCCTCTTAAAGCATCCTGGCTGGGGGATTCTGGGAGTGGAAGCCCTCCCCTCTTAAAGCATCCTGGCTGGGGGATTCTGGGAGTGGAAGCCCTCCCCTCTTAAAGCATCCTGGCTGGGGGATTCTGGGAGTGGAAGCCCTCCCCTCTTAAAGCATCCTGGCTGGGGGATTCTGGGAGTGGAAGCCCTCCCCTCTTAAATCAGGCTGGCTGGGGGATTCTGGGAGTGGAAGTCCTCCCCTCTTAAAGCATCCTGGCTGGGGATTCTGGGAGTGGAAGTCCTCCCCTCTTAAAGCAGGCTGGCTGGGGGATTCTGGGAGTGGAAGTCCTCCCCTCTTAAAGCATCCTGGCTGGGGGATTCTGGGAGTGGAAGCCCTCCCCTCTTAAAGCATCCTGGCTGGGGGATTCTGGGAGTGGAAGTCCTCCCCTCTTAAAGCATCCTGGCTGGGGGATTCTGGGAGTGGAAGCCCTCCCCTCTTAAAGCATCCTGGCTGGGGGATTCTGGGAGTGGAAGCCCTCCCCTCTTAAAGCATCCTGGCTGGGGGATTCTGGGAGTGGAAGCCCTCCCCTCTTAAAGCATCCTGGCTGGGGGATTCTGGGAGTGGAAGCCCTCCCCTCTTAAAGCATCCTGGCTGGGGGATTCTGGGAGTGGAAGCCCACTCTGCTTAAAGTGGCTACACTTGTGGAACATTGGTTGAGGTTGTCTGGCACCTGTCTGCCTTGTCCTGAGATGCTGCCAAGGACAGAACTTGCACCTCCTACATCCCGGAGCGCGAAAACCGTTGACCAAGTCAAGAGAGTCACTGCCACCCTCCAAAGCTGGGGAGAAACCAAAGGGAGCTGTCCTTAGAGGCTCCTGCTGCCACGAGGGGTGCCCACGCCAAACTCTCTTCCCCAATTCCTTTCCTCAGACCATGTTGCTGGAGAAACTCAGGGCGGTGAAGCATCCATCTAATGAGTCGACCTTCAACGTGTTCTACTATCTCCTGGCCTGTCCGGACAACACCTTACGGTAAGGTGACCTTCAAACTCTCCAAGATCTTTTGAGGAGGCCTCAAAAACCGGGTGCTATGACAGGAACGGAGGGGGAAGGGAGGGAAGGAGGGGCCTTCAGGGTTGCCCTGTTTGCATCTGGGCTGCTTTCATGCCTGCCAGAAGGGATGTCCACCTTCATAGGTTGCCCACGGTGTGGGATCTGAGGGCCAGAGGAACTCGGGGAAGATTCAGTGCAGCAGCCGCCAAAAAAGCCAATGCAATCCTAAATTGTATTAACAGAGGGATACAATCGAGACCAAGGGAGGTACTAATAGCACTCTATAAAGCCTGAGTAAGGCCACACCTAGAGTCCTGCATCCAATTTTGGTCACCACACTATAGAAAAGCTGTTGAGACTCTGGAAAAATGCAGAGAAGAGCAAGCAGGATGATGAGGGGACTGGAGGCTAAAACATGCAATGAACAATTGCAGGAACTGGGCCTGGCTAGTCTACTCTGTCTGTCTGTCTATATCTATCTGTCATCTGTCTCTCTCTCTCTCTCTCTCTCTTTCTCTCCCTCCCTCCCTCTCTCTCTCTCTCTCTCTCTCATCTCTCTAGCTGTATCATCTATCTATCTCATTCTCTATCGCTATCTATCTATCTATCTATCTATCTATCTATCTATCTATCTATCTATCTATCTATCTATCTATCACCTGTGTCTCTGTCTATCTATCCTATTTATCATCTCTTTCTCTCATTTGTTTCTTTATCTATCTGTCTAGTCTAGTCTAGTCTAGGGAAGAGAAGGACCAGGGAAGACAGGAGAGCATCTTCCAATATTTGAGGGGCTGCCCCAGAGAGGAGGAGGAAGGGGGTCAAGCTATTTTTCAAAGCTCCCGAAGGCCAGACCAGGAATAATGGATGGAAACTGACCCAGGAGAGATTCAACCTGGAAATAAGGAGGAATTTTATGACAGTGAAAACAATCAACCGATGGAACAGAAGTTGCCTTCTGAAGTTGTGGGAGCTTCATCCCTTGAGACTTTCAAGAAGAGTTTAGACTGCCATCTGTCAGAAATGGTGTAGGGTCTCCCGCTTGGGCAGGGGGTTGGACTAGATGACCTACAAGATCCCTTCCAACTCTGATTATCTGTTATCTGTTAACCTGTTCCTTCTGGTGACATCCTCTGCCTCCATCCTCTCTTTGCAGGACCGAGCTGCACTTCAACCACCTGGCTGAGAACAACGTCTTTGGCATCGTGCCGCTGTCCAAGGTACCTGGGGCTGTTTGGAAGGCTGGTCTTTTGCTTGGACCGCTCAGGAGCAGGACAAGATCTGAGATTGATGTTGGCCAATATCTAAGAAGCTTAAAAGTCTACGGAGATTCTCCAGTCATCCAGGTCACAGTTGTCCAAAGGTTCTTTATTTTTTTCAGGAGGCAACTGGACTTTCCAGTTTGTTTTTTTCTTTTGAAGATGTTTCACTTCTAATCTAAGAAGATTCTTCAGCTCTGACCGGATGGAGGGGAAGGGAAGGATTGATACTCCTTGCAGACTAAGCTGGTCATATGCATCCTTTTTAGAGGGTCCTTGAGGCCGCTTGGAGGTTTGTCTGTGTCCTAGGGGGTCACCTGAGTGCTGCAAATGGGTGTGGAACTGCTGGAAGGACTGTGTTGTAGATTGGAGATAGATGAGGTTGTGTCCTTCTCACAGAAAGCTCCACACCCATTTGCACCACTCAGGTGACCCTGAGAAGACACAGACAAACCTCCAAGAGGCCTCAGCGACCGTCTAAAAAGGTTGCAAATGACCAGCTTTGTCTGGAAGGACTATAAATCCTTCTGTTTCCGCACCATTCGGTCAAAACTATTTTAAAAGAAAACCAGGAAGTCTAATGGCCTCCTGAAAAAAAATCACCTTTGGGACAACCACAACCTGAACGTTGGAGACTCTCTACAGACATTTAGCTATGGAATTTGGGATGAACTTTCTTGGAATGGTGGTGGGAGGAGGAACGAATTTCCAGAGGAAAATTGCAGACTCAGGTGACCCTGAGAAGACACAGATAAACATCGAAGTGGCCTTCATGACCTTCTAAAAGGGATGCAAATGACCAGCTTAGTCTGCAAGGAGTAGAAATCCTTCCCCACCATGCAGTCAGAACTGAAGAAGCTTCTTGGATGGGAAGCGAAATGTCCTCAAAGCCAGAAAGTCCAGTGGCCTCCTGAAAAAAAACGCACCTTTGGGACAATCTTCTCTGCTGAATCTGTGTCTTCTCCCTGCACGACACCAACTGGCCTCTCTGCTGGAACAAAATCAGCACCAAATGAACCGGCTTGCTCTGCGTTGGCGAGCAAGTCCTCTTTCCCCCGTGTCTAAAAGGGGTTTACGTCGAGTTTTAATTAAAGGCTTATCTGCTTTTTTTCCATCCCCGCCGGGAGAGAGGATTGGAGGAAGATCTCCTGGCCTAACCTGGCTCTAGCGGAGTAACCCTCTTGGCATCCTTGCAGGCGGCGCTACCCAAAAAAAAAAAAAAGGCTGGTGTGTTGTTGTTTTTTACAATAGTCTTCCTGATTTTTTTAAAATTTTTCTTTCTCTTTGGCTGCAGCCGGAGGAGAAACAGAAAGCGGCCCAGCAGTTCAGCAAACTGCAAGCAGCCATGAAGGTGATGGGCATCTCCGGCGAGGAACAGAAGGCCTTCTGGCTTGTCCTGGGAGCCATTTGCCACCTGGGGGCGGCTGGAGCCACCAAAGGTACATGGGGGGGGGGGGAATGACACCCACGTAGCATTTTAGAAACCATCCCACGAGGCTCGGAGACTGAATGTTCACCCTCCTCCTACACCCGAGTATATAGATCTGGAAAGATCTGGAAAGAGGGCAGAGAAGAACGACCAAGAGGTTTGGAGGCTAAAAGATAACAACGGATGGTGGCAGGAACTGGGCATGGTTAATCTGGGGGCTGGCAACGGATGGAAACTAATTCATAGAATAGAAATTAGAATAGAATAGAAAATAGAGTAGAGTAGAGTAGAATAGAATAGAATAGAATAGAATAGAATAGAACAGCAGAGCATTTAGGAATAGAATAAAATAGAGTAGAGTAGAGTAGAATAGAATAGAATAGAATAGAATAGAATAGAATAGAATAGAATAGAATAGAATAGCAGAGCATTTAGGAATAGAATAGAATAGAATAGAATAGAATAGAATAGAATAGCATTTAGGAATAGAATAAAGTAGAGTAGAGTAGAATAAAATAGAATAGAGTAGAATAGAATAGAATAGAATAGAATAGAATAGAATAGAATAGAAGAGCAGAGCAGAGCAGAGCATTTAGGAATAGAATAGAATAGAATAGCAGAGCATTTAGGAATAGAATAAAGTAGAATAGAGTAGAATAGAATAGAGTAGAGTAGAGTAGAGTAGAATAGAATAGAATAGAATAGAATAGCAGAGCATTTAGGAATAGAATAAAATAGAGTAGAGTAGAATAGAATAGAATAGAATAGCAGAGCATTTAGGAATAGAATAGAATAGAATAGAATAGCATTTAGGAATAGAATAAAGTAGAGTAGAGTAGAATAAAATAGAATAGAGTAGAATAGAATAGAATAGAATAGAAGAGCAGAGCAGAGCAGAGCATTTAGGAATAGAATAGAATAGAATAGCAGAGCATTTAGGAATAGAATAAAGTAGAGTAGAGTAGAATAAAATAGAATAGAGTAGAGTAGAGTAGAATAGAATAGAATAGCAGAGCAGAGCATTTAGGAATAGAATAGAATAGAATAGCAGAGCATTTAGGAATAGAATAGAATAGAATAGAATAGAATAGAATAGAATAGAATAGAATAGAATAGAATAGAATAGAATTCTTTATTGGCCAAGTATGATTGGACACACAAGGAATTTGTCTTTGGTGCAAATGTTCTCAGTGCACCTAAAAGAAAAGAGACGTTTGTTAAAAGTCAAGAATTATCAGGAACGACAATAATAGTCATAGGGTACAATAAGCAATCAAATCATACTAGGAAACAGTTGATATAAATCGTTAGGATACAAGCGACAAAGTTACAGTCGTACAGTTCCCAAGTGGGAGGAGATGGGCGATAAGGAGGGATGAGAAGATTAATAGCGATAGTAGTGCAGACTTTGTAAAAAGTTGGACAGCGTGGAGGGAATTAGTGGTTTAGCAGAGGGATGACGTTGGGGGAAAAAACTCCCCTTGGGTCTAGTTGTTTTGGGGTGCAGGGCTCTATAGTGTCGTTTTGGGGGAAGGAGTTGAAACACTTTCTGTCCAGGATGTGTGAGGGGTGTGTAGATATTTTCCCAGCCCTCTTTTGGACTCGTGCAGGATACAGGAGGTCCTCCATGGAAGGCAGGTTGGTGCTAATTGTTTTTTTCTGCAGTCCTAATTCCTCTCTGGAGTCTCTGTCTGTCCGGTTGGGATGCAGAACCAAAGCAGTCAGTGATAGAGGTGCAGATGACAGACTCCATCGTTCCTCTGTAGAACTGGATCAGCAGCTCCTTTTGGGCAGTTTGAGCTTCCTGAGTTGGCGCAGAAAGAACATTCTTTGTTGTGCTTTTTTGATGACGCTTTTGATGTTTAGGTGTCCATTTTAGGTCATGTGATTTGATAGAAATTGGAAGGTCCCTACTGTTGATACGGGGTTGTCTAGTATTGTAAGAGGTGGTAGTATGGGAGAGAAGCAAACTGGAACCAAGGAGAAATTTCCTGACATTGAAAATATTAACCACCGGAACTACTTGCCACCAGGAGTTGTGGGTGCTCGATCACTGGAGGTTTTTAAGAAGAGATTAGACTGCCACTTGTCTAGAATGCTATAGGGCAGGGGTCTCCAACCTTGGCTCCTGGAAGCCTGGCGGACTTCAACTCCCAGAGTTCCACAGCCAGCAAAGCTGGCTGTGGAATTCTGGGAGTTGAAGTCCGCCAGGCTTCCAGGGGCCAAGGTTGGAGACCCCTGCTATAGGGTGTCCTGCCTGAGCACAGGGTTGGACTAGAAGATCTCCAAGGTCCCTCCCAACTCTGTTCCCCACCCCCACAGTTGTTTAATGATCCCGTAATCCCTTGCGGGGCGGAGACTGGGCAACTGAATAGAGTTTTGAGTGTTTACTGGCCGGATGCCTTTCCTATCCCTAATGCGGAGTTTTGTTCGGCAGATATATTCTCATGGTGCCCAGAGAAATATCAGCCTCTACCTAGGATCGAACTCACAGCTTCCCAATTGTGAGGCGGGAACTCCAACTCTTGTTATGCTGCCAATTCATTAATTAACCAATTGGTGGGGGTCGTGTCAGGTTTTTAAGAAGAAACTGGACGTCCCCTTGTCTGGAAGGTTATAGGGCAATGGCGGCTAACCGTTTTGGGCTCCTGTGCTAAAAATTTTGTGCACGCTTGTGCTTGTGTGCCAGCACCCAGAAAGCAATGCGTGTGCCCCACAACCCCTGCGCATATTGCCACAATCCCTCCCACCCTCTTACCTGAACTGTGCCTCATAGCTGATTTTCAGGCCGTTTTGAGGCCTTTTTCCACCTCCCCAAAACCCTCGGCAGGCTTTGCAGGATGAATCCTAGGCCTGTTTTCGTCACTTCCTGTAAGTGATGAAACGGGCCTATGATTCACCCTACAAAGAGGATTTTTTTCAAGCCTCTGGGAGGAGGAAAAAGGCCTCAAAGGGCCCGAAAATCAGCTGGAAGGCGTGCGCATACGCAGTGAGGTAACTTTGCCTGCGGCTCGCGTGCCGGCACAAATGGCTGTGTGTGCCACCTGTGGCACGCGTGCCATAGGTTCGCCATCGTGGGTATAGGGTCTCCTGCTTGAGCAGGGGGTTGGGCTACATGACCTCCCAGGTCCCTTCCAGCCCTAGGATTCTATGTTCTAATTGGGCCACATCCTTCCTTTCAAGAAAGGCCCAGCTTCTTTCTCCAAGTCGAAAAGAAGGACGATCCCTCATTGCTAAGAGACCCCTGCGGTAGAATAACACACACAAACACACAAACACAATAACACATGCACACACACAAACACACGCACAACTAGACCATCTGGAATTACCCACAACCTGCTTTGGCTGGGTTCAGCTTATCTCATTTATTTGAAGCGATTTTCTCTGGGTTTTTTTTTCTTTCTTTCTGTTTTTAAACTTAAAAAAAGCTTCCCAAATAGGTCAGGGGAAGTTGGAAATAATCCCTGGACTGGATTGGATTTTAAAAGGAGGCAGGGAAAACTGGAAAAGAGAGGAAACCCCAAAGGCCCAGTTCCAAAAACGAGTTTTTTGAAAGGAGAGAAGGCCTGAGCTTTGAATCTCCTAAATGGTTTGGAGCAGGATTTCTCCTCCTTGGAAAAAAATCAAGAGGGCTGGACTTCCACTCCCAGAATTCCCCAGGTTTAACAGATTAACAGAATTGGAAAGGACCTTGGAGGCCATCTAGTCCAACCCCCTGCCCAAGCAGGGGACCTGACACCATTTCTGACAGGTGGGAGTCCAGTCTCTTCTTGAAAGCCTCCAGGGATGAAGAAGCTCCCACAACTTCTCTTCAATCAGTTGATTGCTCTCCCTGTCAGAAAATTCCTCCTTATTCCCAGGTTGAAAAATCTCTCCTGGTTCAGTTTCCATCCATTATTCCTTGTCTGGCCTTCAGGTGCTTTGGAGAATAGCTTGACCCCCTTCCTCCTCCTCTCTGTGGCAGCCCCTCAAATATTGGAAGATGCTCTCCTGTCTCCCCTGGTCCTTCTCTTCCCTAGACTAGCCAGGCCCAGTTCCTGCAACCGTTCATCACAGTTTCATCCTCCAGTCCCCTCATCCTCCTAGTTGCTCTTCTCTGCACTTTTTCTAGAGTCTCAACGTCTTTTTTTATAATGTGGTGACCAAAACTGGATGCAGGACTCTGGGTGTGGCCTTACTAAGGATAGATAGATAGATAGATAGATAGATAGATAGATAGAGATGATAGATGATAAATGATAGACAGACAGAGACACAGATGACAGGTAGGCAGACAGACAGACAAACAGACTAGACTAGCCAGGCCCAGTTCCTGCAACCGTCCATCGTATGTTTTACCCTCCAGTCCCCTCATCATCCTGGTTGCTCTTCTCTGCACTTTTTCTAGAGTCTTTTTCATAGTGTGGTGACCAAAACTGGATGCAGGACTCTAGGTGTGGCCTTACTTAGGCTTTATAGAGTGGGATCAGTATCTCCCTTGATCTCGATTTAGATTCTCCTGCTCGAGCAAGGGGCTGGACTAGAAGACCTCTAAGGTCCCTTCCAGGTCATTCTAGTCTATTCATTCAAGGGCTTCCAGAGGCGAACAGCGTTCCCGTCCTAAAAAGTGGAATCGGCAGCGGCCATTTTGTTCAGGTGCCACCAGCAGATGGCAAACTTCTCTAAGCTTTCGTGTTCCCGAGTTGTGCTATGAGCCCATTAGGCACAATTTTTTATGTTTGAACTGCTCTCCATTCCTGGCAAAAAATCACACAGGGAGTCCTCGGCTTACGACCACATTGGGAGCCATGATTTCCGTTGCCAAACAAGCTGATCTTTAAGTGAGTTAAGGCTGATTTTCTGAACTCCTTTGCCCTGGTCATTAAGTGAATCTGGCTTCACACACACACACACACCCATTGATTTTAGTATGTCATAAACTGACCGGGAAGGTCACCAGCAGGGATTTATTTTTTATTTTATTTGGTTTGTCAGTTGCTTACAAGGTAATAGGTATAAGTAAAAACATAGTTATGAATACATGTGTGGGTCACCTAACAGCTATTTGGGTTAGAAATATATAAACCAGGATAAACATTTTAAAACTGCATCTTTAAGAAAATGCAAAACTGCAATTAGGTGTGGTTTCTCAAACGGCCATAAGATGGAGCCAGAAACCTGGGTTGTCTCAGTCTGAGTCTCAGAAGAGAGCGTGAGTAAGTCTCTGTTTCCTTCTGTTGGAAAGTATTGCCGTTCCTCCATTTCTTCTAATTGACTGATATTACTGGATTTGATGTAAGTCTGATACTGAACTGTTTCTGATTCTGGACTTTCATATTGGAATTATCCCTGAAATGAATACTGGCTGATTTAACTGTGAATGACTTTGGACTGCCTATGTTGGACTTTGCTTTAAACCTTTCTGGAAGTAAAAACCTACATTTACTGTACAGTGTATCTGTGTGCTGTGTGTGTATTATTCAAACACTATTCTCTATACATATGCGCTCATTCTCCTAACGGAGAATTACCTCAACAACATGGCTGCATATAAGAAAAATAAAAAAAGAATCAATAGGACAGGGATGGTAGGGACATTGGTGCGTTTATGCACACCCCCTACAGACCTTTTAGAAAAGGGGTGAGGTCAATAGGAGACAGTCTAAGGTTAAAGTTTTTGGGGTTTGGGGAAGAAATCACAGAGTCAGGTAGAGGATTCCAGACATTGACCACTCGGTGGCTGAAGTCGTATTTCCTGCAATCAAGTTTGGTGCGATTAACCTTGAGTTTGTATCTGTTGTGTGCTCTTGTGTTGTTATGGTTGAAGCTGAAGTATTCATTGACAGGCAGGACATTGCAATGTATGATTTTATATACTATACTTAGACCAAAGGCGGCGTAGTTCTAGGTTGTCTTAAGTCTAGAATTTCAAGTCCGGTGGCATAAGGTATTCTACAACGAGTAGAGGAGTGGAGAACTCTTCTTGTGAAATATTTCTGGACTTTCTCAGCTGCGCTAATATCAGATATGTAATGTGGGTTCCAGACTGATGAGCTGTATTCGAGTATTGGTCTAGCAAATGTTTTGGATGCCCTAGTTAGTAGTGTGACATTACCTGAGAAAAAGCTACGCAGGATTAGATGAACAACTCTTAACGCCTTTTTTGGCTCTGTAGTTACAGTGGGCTCTAGCACCTAGATCATTAGAGATGAGAACTCCAAGGTCCTTGACATCAGGTCACCTTCGGATGTGCAAAGGACCTGCTTTGAATGTGGGGGGGAGGGTCTTCCACCTCAGCCGCCCCCCCCCATTCCCCCTCCTCTCCCTGGGGTGTTTGTATGTTGCTGGTACCCCGCCCGCCTTCTAACGCACTCTTTTTGTATTTGCATGGTGCATGCCGTCCCCTTGTGCAATTCAGACAGCAGTGAAGGTAACGTGTTCCCCTTTGAACCCCCAAAGGCCGTTTCCTTTTTCCCTCTCCATCTCTTCCCCTCCCTCCTTCTCTCCCCCCCTCCCCCGCTTTCTTGGCATCCAGCTTTCTGGATTCGCACGTCTTGTTTGTCCTTCTGCTGTTGGTTCATCACACCTGGCATTTGAACACCTTTTCCGCAGGGGTCTCCAGCAGGTGTGGTGGTCCAAAACTAGGAGTCCCCAAACTTGGCCCCTTTAAGACTTGGAATACAAGTCCCAGAATTCCTCAGCCAGCAAAATAAAGCTGGCTGAGGAATTCTGGGAGTTGGCGCCCCTAAGTCTTAAAGGGGCCAAGGTGGTTGACCCCTGGTCTGCTGGCTGGGGAATTCTGGGAGTTGAAGTCTACCAGTCTTAAAGGGGCCAAGGTGGGAGACACCCTGGTTTGCTGGCTGGGGAATTCTGGGAGTTGGAGTCCCCAAGTCTTAAAGGGGCCAAGGTGGGAGACCCGGAATTCTGGGAGTTGGCGTCCCCAAGTCTTAAAGGGGCCAAGGTGGGAGACCCGGAATTCTGGGAGTTGGAGTCCCCAAGTCTTAAAGGGGCCAAGGTGGGAGACCCGGAATTCTGGGAGTTGGAGTCCCCAAGTCTTAAAGGGGCCAAGGTGGGAGAGCTCTGTCCAAAACAGTCAAGATGGCATCCATGAAGGCTGCAATCGGAGCTGTGCCCAGTTCCCACGTGCGTTTTCTGCTGAACCGATGGGCTTGCCATCTTGAGCTTTTCGACCACACCTTGCAGACCCCTCCTCTACATTTTCAGGTGGGACACTTGAGTTTTTCTAGTCATGGAGAGAAGGAGCCTAAAACCAAGGAGACGTTTCCCCACAGTGGGAACAATTTTAACCAGTGGAACGACAAGAGGTTGTGGGTGCTTTCCAACACGGGAGGGTTTTTATGAAGCAATGGGGCAGCTGTTTTGTCTGGACTGGAATGCTTGAGCAGGAGGTTGGACTAGAAGGCCTCCGAGGTCCCTTCCAGCCTTAGGGTTCTGTAATAAAGAAGGAGAAAGAAGGAGAAAGAAAGAAAGAAAGAAAGAAAGAAAGAAAGAAAGAAAGAAAGAAAGAAAGAAAGAAAGAAAGAAAGAAAGAAAGAAAGAAAGAAAGAAAGAAAGAAAAATAGAGAGGAAAGGAAAGGAAAGAAAGAGAGAAAGATGAGGGAAGGAAGGAAGGAAGGGAAGGAAAGGAAGGAAGAATAGCAGGATAAAAGAGTTGGAAGGGACCCTAGAGGTCTTCTAGTCCAGCTCCTTGCTCAAGAAGGAGAACCTCTCTCAGACAAATGGCTGTCCAATCTCTTCTTTAAAACCTCCAGTGATGGAGAAGGAAGGAAGGAAGAAAAGGAAGGAAGGAAGGAAGGAAAAAGAAAGAAAGAGATAGAGAAGAAAGGAAGGAAAGAAAGAGAAAGAAAGAAAGAAAGTTATAAAGAAAGAGAGGGGCAGGGAGGAAGAAAAGGAAGGAAGGAGGGCAGAATAACAGTGTTGGCAAGGCAAACGGAAGGTTGTTCTTCCATGCTTCACACCCCCCGCAGAATGGCTGCCTGCCACGCTTTTCCTGGCAGCGCAGCTAAGCTGTTGACCTCCCATCTCCTCTCATCAAGTTCCTAAATACATTTTCATTACGCTGCTCGGCTGTCGCTCATCCTCTTTCCCCTCCTGGCTCCTGTCCTCTTCCTTTCATGAATAACGACAAGGCCTGGCGGGGGTCCTGCCCCCAGGGAGCCCGATGGAGCCCCCTCCTCCTCTTAATGCAATTTTCCTTCCCTCCACTGGTGCTGGTCGCCCGGCCAAGGGGGAGGCGTGGAAGGGATCCCTTCCTGGGAAAGGTGGGTTTTTCCCCTGAAAGTGTTTTGCTTCTCATCCAAGAAGCTCCTTCCTCCCTTCCTCCCTTCCTTCCTTTTCCTTCCTTCCTTCCTTCCTTTTCCTTCCTTCCTCCCTCCCTTCCTTTTCCTTCCTCCCTTCCTTCCTTCCTTCCTTCCTCCCTCCCTCCCTCCCTCTCTCCCATTTCCCTTCCTTCCTTCTTTCCTGTTTTCTTGGCTTTCTCCCTCTTTCCTTCCTATATCCTCCCTCCCTCCCATTTTTTCTCTTCTATTTTTTCTTCCTGTTTTCCTGCCTTTTTCCCTCCCTCCTTCCCATTTCCTTTCCTTTCCTTTCCTTCCTTCCTCGTTCCTTTTCCCTTTCTTTTCTTTTCTTCCTGTTTTCTTAGCTTTCTCCCTCCCTCCTTCCCTCCCTTCTTTTCTGCCTCCCCCCATCTCATCTCATCTCATCTCATTTCCTTTTGTTTTCTTCTCTTCCTGCTTTCCTGCTTTCTCCCTCCTTCCCTCCTTCCCATCCATCCGTCTCTCTCTTTTCCCTCCTCTCTCTCTCCCCCTCCCTCCCTCCCTTTCTCTCTCTCTCCCTCTCCTTCTCTCCCTCTCTCCTCTCTCCCTCTCTCTTTCTCCTCTCTCTCTCTCCCTCCCTCTCTCTCTCTCTCTCCCCTCTCTCTCTTTCTCTCTCTCTCCCTCCCTCCCTCTCTCTCTCCCTCTCCTTCTCTCCCTCTCTCCTCTCCCTCTCTCTTTCTCCTCTCTCTCTCTCTCCCTCCCTCTCTCTCTCTCTCTCCCCCCCCTCTCTCCCTCTCCTTCTCTCCCTCTCTCCTCTCCCTCTCTCTTTCTCCTCTCTCTCTCTCTCCCTCCCTCTCTTTCTCTCTCCCCCCCCTCTCTCCCCCTCTCCTTCTCTCCCTCTCTCCTCTCCCTCTCTCTTTCTCCTCTCTCTCTCTCCCTCCCTCTCTCCCTCTCTCTCCCCTCTCTCTTTCTCTCCCTCCCTCCCTCCCTCCCTCTCTCTCTCTGAAGAACTCAAGAAGCCTCTTGGATGAGAAGCGCAACCTTCTCCAAGAAAACCCCAGTGGCCTTTTGGGGGAATAAAGCCCCTTCAAGCCCCTTCCCCTTCAAGCCCCTCCACCTCTTGGGGGGTGGGGTGGTGGTCTGTGGGAGGGATGAGCGCCCTCTCCGTGGGGCTGGGCCTCTTCTGGCCCCCCTGCCCAGGTGTGGCCCTCCTTGCCCTGGGCTGGCAGGGGGCTCGGCACCCACCCCTGGTCTCGGTTTCCTTCCAGCTGGCCGGAAGCAGTTTGCCCGCCATGAATGGGCCCAGAAAGCCGCCTACCTCCTGGGCTGCACCCTGGAGGAGCTCTCCTCGGCCATCTTCAAGCAGCAACCCAAGGGCTCCGTGCAGAGATCCACCTCCTTCCGCCAGGGGCCCGAGGAGGCCGGGCTGGCCGACGGCTCAGGTGAGTGGCAGGGCCCCAATTGCGGCAGGGCTGTCGGCACATTGAGCAGGCCCCCTGGGGGCAGTGCCCCCCCCCCCGTGGTTAATGGTTACAGCAAGGGTTCACAGCTTGGGGGGGGTGGGGTGTGTGTTGGGACACACACAACCCCCTCCCAAATGAGAGGGCTGGTCCAGGAGGGACTGGAAATCAGTGGAGATCAAAGGAGAGAGAGAGAGGGAATGAATTGGGGCTCAGCTCTAACAGCCCCCCACCCACCCACCCCCAGTGGAATGATTGGCATTGCTCAAGGAGGGAGACCGGGGTAGGGGGCTGTCTCCATGCGGTGCTTTAGGGCATCCCAGCACTGCAACATTTGAGTCCTTCCTTCCTTCCTTCCTTCCTGACTTTCTTCCCTCTCTAATTTCTTTCTTTCTTTCTTTCTTTCTTTCTTTCTTTCTTTCTTTCTTTCTTCTTCTTTCTTTCTTTCTTTCTTTCTTTCTTTCTTTCTTTCTTTCTTTCTTTCTTCCTGTCTTCCATCCTTCCCTCCCTTTCTTCTTCCTATATTCTTTCCCTATTTCACTCCTTTTCCTTCTTTCCTTCCTTCTTCCCTCCCTCACTTTTCTTCCTATTTTTCTCCTTTCCTTCTTTCCTCCTCCCTTCACTCCTTCCATTTCTTCCCTGCCTCCGTCTCCTTTCTTTTTTTCTTTTCTTCCCTCCTTTTCCCTTCTCTCTCTCTCTCTGTCTCTCCCTCCCTCCTTCCCACCCTTTCTTCTTTCCTTCCTTCCTTTCTCTTCCCTCCCATCCCCTTGTCTCACTCTCACTGTCTCTCCCCTCCCTCCCTCCCTTCTCTCTCTCTTCTTTCTTTCTTTCTTTCTTTCTTTCTTTCTTTCTTTCTTTCTTTCTTTCTTTCTTTCTTTCTTTCTTTCTTTCTTTCTTTCTCTCTCTCTGTCTCTCTCTCTTTCTTTCCTGTCTTCCATCCTTCCCTCCTTTTCTTCTTCCTATATTCCTTCCCTATTTCACTCCTCCTTTTCCTTCTTTCCTTCCTTCCTCCCTCCCTCCCTCCCTCATTTTTCTTCCTATTTTTCTCCTTTCCTTCTTTTCTCCTCCCTTCACTCCTACCCTTCCATTTCCTCCCTGCCTCCCTCTCCTTTCTTTCTTTTTCTTCCCTTCTTTCCCCTTCTCTCTCTCACTCTCACTGTCTCTCCCCTCCCTCCCTTCTTTCTTTCTTTCTTTCTTTCTTCTTTCTTTTCTTTCTTTCTTTCTTTCTTTCTTTCTTTCTTTCTTTCTTTCTTTCTTTCTCTTCCCTCTTCTTCCCCCCTTCTCTCTCTCTCTCTCTTTTGCAGGTCCAAAACCTCTGCTTTGGAGTGCCTGGAAGCCCTGACCTCCGGCTTGTACTCTGAGTTGTTCACCCTCCTCATTTGCCTACTCAACAGGTAAGGGGCTACAGGTGTCTCCTCTTCCTCCATGCTCCCCCCCCTTCTCTTTTCCTGTCTCTGGCAATTGACAGGCTGCGTCAGTGTCCGAGACCTGGCCAAACCCCCGACACTAAAAGAGTGCTCTTTTTAATCTCCGCCGAAGCTAGGCTGAAATGAGGAGAGGGAGGGCCTTCAGCCCCCCCCCCAGTTAGCTCCACACCCTCCCAAGGGGGGGGATTTGTCTTTTCTCCAAGGGCCGTGATGGTGAACCCACGCACCTGCGACACACGGAGCCATTTTGTGCGGGCACACAAGCCCCAGCGAAACTTACATGCACTGCGTATGCATGCGCCTCCCAGCTGATTTTCAGTCCATTTGAGGCCTTTTTCGCCCTCCCGGAGGCTCGAGGGAAGCCTCTGCAGCCTTTGGAGGCTGTAAAACAGACCCGTTTCGTCACTTCCTGTACTACCGGAAATACCGGAAGTGGCGAAATGGGCCCGTTTTTCAGCCTCCCAGCAAGGCTGCAGAGGCTTCCTCGATCTACCTGGGCTGAAATCAGCTGGGAGGTGTCCACATGTGCAGTGCAGGTAAGGGGACGGGGGGGGGGGTTGCGTGCGCATGCATGGGGGGGGCACGTTGCATTTCAGCACACCACCACAACGAAAAGGTTTGCCATCACTGTCTGAGGGAGCGGGGAACTCACCTGTATAGCGGCAGGCAAAGGAACCGTGCCAGGTATGCAGGAGCCCTTGTCCACACCTGTGGGCAGTGGGGTCTCTAATTTTGGAGTCCTTTCCAGGGGAGGGGGGGGGCTTCAAAAATTTTTAGCAATGGGTTCTCTGTGGCTGGGTGTGCGTGGCCTAGTCATCCTCCTGCACCATGGCGGGGGGAGGCATTTTCACCCTCCCCGAGCCTCCGTGCGTGCCCTACACTTACCTGGGGTCCAAGACAGGCCACTTGGGGACCCCTGGGAGGGGAGGGGTGTGCAGGGCCAGCCAGTAATCGGAACTACCAGTTTGGCGAACCAGGTGTAAAATTAACAACCAGTTCGCCCAAACCGGTGTGAATCGTAATCAGCCGCTTCCTCCAGTCCTCTCTCTCTCTCTCTCTCTCTCTCTCTCTCTCTCTCTCTCTCTCTCTCTCTCTCTCTCTCTCTTTTAATTGGTTTTTCAAACTATAAAATGCAAAGAAAAAATTTAAAAAGTAAATGGGAGGACTAAGAAGAGGAGGAAAGATATACAGTGAAAAGGGAGGAAAGGAAAGAAACAGGCACGGGCTTCCGACTCTCTCTTTAGCGCAGTTGAAGGTCACAACCTCGCAGCCCCCAATGTTTGCACAACAGCGTGGACAAGCCGTTTCTAAAACAAGAAGCCAATCTGGTTAATAAAAACAAATCAAAGTTTCATTTATTTATTTATTTATTGGTTTATTGAAAGAACAAAATCCGGAAGCAATTTTAGAATAGAAACGAGGTTAAATATAATCTCTTTTTTGGATTTAAAAAAAAAAATATCTCAATTTAGTTTTGCAGTCTTTTCTCCATTCCCACACCTATGGGACCCCCATTGCCCATCCATACAGGCTGTCCTCAATTTACAACCATCCGTTTAGTGACCGAAGTTACAACGGGACTGAAAAAAAGCGACTTAGGATACCTGTCACCTGTCTCCTATTTATAATGGTGGTCGTAGTGTTTCTCGTGATCTTCTAAAAGCCAAGAGGGGAGGGAGAGTTAGTTAGTTGCTTTTTGGGGGGGAGGGGGGGATTGTAAAAATTTTATTTCAGTTTTCCACATTTCGAAAGCATCTTTTTTTTAGTGAACAACCTGGTTCCAGGTTGTCACATTTTCATACAAACATGACTTTGATTACATACTCCTCTTTTGCATTTAATTTCATACCTCATCACTATTTTACATCCTTTCTATTCATTGCCTCCAATACTTTCCTCAAGCTTATTTTATAAGTTTTCAATTCATTTCCTGACCTATTTTCTTGACCTTTAAATAATTCTCACGTCTTCGTATTCGTTGTGCTTTATGCTTTTTAGTCTGTCAGGTTTGCAATTTCATCGCACGTTCTTATTTCATCATTTCAAAAATCCCATCCCAATTCAAACAATTCAAAAAATGTCCCCCACAATTACCAATTAGGGTGTCTGCCACTCCTACACCTCATATATATATTGTTTCATTAGTTCCCCTTTAAATCCCAGTAACCATTCAACGTTTTAATTATCACTTTAGAAACTAAAAACAATAATCTCCTAGCAGCTACATAACTTAAATACCTGTGATGACCCAGGGTGTGGGATACAAAATAAACACACTCACAGAAAACAGGTGAAGCCCCTTTTATTCTTTCACTTTGCTTCAAATATCCTTGACTGGAGACAAAAAACTCCCCCACAAACAGTTACAAGGAGAAGGACATGCCGTTTAAACTATAAAGAGTAAAAAACAACACAAACCAGGCAAGATAAGGGCTTGAAGACACCCACAGATATCAGAACACACACTGGGAAGGACATCAAACTCAGAGAGGAACCATAAACTAGAGATATTTCCATGCTTTGTTTCCAGCAGCCGCCTGTACGCATGTCCAGTTGTCACAGCTGCAGCCCATGAAGGGGATCAAGGCCCTCTCCTCCCCCATAGACCAGGTCTCTCCCTTATCCTCTCCTCCCTGTGTGCCCTAGGATGGATGGAGAGGGGATGGGCCTGGGTCCTCCTCTGACTGCCCAGCCGGCCTCTACCCTTCCCCAGCCTCCTCCACCACCTCCGGAGCCACATTTCCACTCCCTGTTGGCTGTTCCTCCTCTCCCTCGGAGTCTGTCTCCACCAGGGGCTTGAAATACCTTTTAAGTCAGATTCTGCGTGGTGTTTTCCCCTCCGATTACATCAAAAACATTTTAAGGATTCGAAAAGAAAAAAATAAATCTGTTCAATTCATCCTAAAAACTGATATCGATCTCATTACCATAAACCTCATAATTCATTTCGACTATATTGTATAAGTTCATTAAACATAAGTTAATAAACTGATTATAATTTCTCTTTTTTCACACATTTATTCCATTTATCTCTGTATCCAGTTTAACAGAAAAAAACAAGTATTCCAAGTTAGATTCGCTTAAGGACCCCACGGTCCACTTTACAGCTGCAGGGATTCGCTGAACGACTGGGGCAATAGCTCACTCCGCAGCTGCCTCGCTTAGCCAGGGAAATTCCGGCCTCCTTTGCCGTCGTAAGTCGAGGACTGCCAACGCTGGAACTTTCTGAGGCCAAGTTAGCTGTGTCCTTCCACTGGGCTAATTTTCTGCCGCTGATTTTCTTTTTTTAAAAAAAGACAATAGGCTAATTAGCTGTGAAAATCTTCTCTCGGTTAACGAGGCTCTGTTGCCACAACACTGTAATGTGGAAATGCCACGTTTGAGGATGATTTTAAGAAATCGTTTCATTCTACGCGTTTAGTAACACAACCAAAATGGTCCCCCTCCTATTAACACTACAGCAAAGCCGTGTGTTGCAACAGAGTAGTGGCCTCTCGGTGGCGTCCTCACCTTACAATCAGGAGGCTGTGAGTTTGATCCAAGGGAGAGGCAAATCTTTCTCTCTGGGAACCGTGAGAATATATCTGCTGAACAATACTCCACATCAGTGACAGGAAAGGCATCTGGCCAAGAAACGCTCTGCTGGCTCCATTCATTGCTGAGACCCCCCCCCTCCAAGCGATTATGCGATCATTAAATGTTGATGAGGATGATGAGGATGAAAGCCATGCATTGCAGCCTGACATTTTTTAATGTGTGTGTGTGTGTGTGTGTGTGTGTGTGTACATGCCTTCACCCTTTATTTGGTACGATTCTAGATTCCTATTATAGGTGG
>CM066328.1:432834784-432844784 GCA_033807585.1 Hydrophis major
GATAGATAGATTAGGGATACTATAGATCAGGGGTCTCCAACCTTGGCTCCTGGAAGCCTGGCGGACTTCAACTCCCAGAGTTCCACAGCCAGCAGACCCCTGCTATAGATAGATACATAGAGACATTAGATAGACAGATGATAGATAGATAGATAGATAGATAGATAGATAGATAGATAGATAGATGATAGATAGAGATAGATAGATGACAGACATGGTATAGATGGATAGACAAACGCAGAGATGATAGATGATGGATGAATAGATAGATAGATAGAGATAGATAAATACAGAGTTTCAGGCTGCAATGTGTGGCTATAATCATCATCATCATCTTCATTTAATGACCCCATAATAATCCCTGGTGGGGCGGAGTCTGGGCCACTGAAGGGAGCCTGGTGAGCGTTTCCTGGCCGGATGCCCTTTTGCCCAGCCCACCAAGCGGAATTGCTCTCAGGTGGGCGGAAACCCAGCACCCTCCCACCCCTCCCAGACTTCCTCTCTTCCCCCCCCCCCGGCAGGGCCCTGAAGTCCAGCCAGCGCTCCTTGTGCTCCATGATGATCGTGGACACGCCCGGCCTGCAGAACCCCGAGATGGCCGGTCAGAGCCGGGGCGCCACCTTTGAGGAGCTGTGCCACAACTACACCCAGGAGAGGCTGCAGGGCCTCTTCCACGAACGCACCTTCGTGCAGGAGCTGGAACGCTACAAGGAGGTATATGCTTCCCCGGGGGGATGGGGGGGGGGAGGGACGGGGAATTGAGTGTAACCCCAGCCTCAAAGAAGGGGGGGGGCGTTTGTCAGCCTGTTTTCTCAAGACCCTTGAAGGCAGGACGAGAAGCAACGGATGGAAATGCATCAAGGAGAGAAGCCACCCGGAATTAAGGCAGGATTTCCTGATTTGGGGGGACGATGACAATGAACCAGTGGAACTGCTTGCCACCAGAAATTGTGGTGGGCTCCATCACTGGAGGCTTTTTAAAGAAGGGACTGGCCAGCCATTTTTCTCCAATTGTATAGGGTTTCCTGCTTGAGCCAGGGGGTTGGACTAGATGACCTCCAAGGTCCCTTCCAACTCTGTTATTTTATTGTTCTATAGGAGGGAGGGAGGAGAAGGAGAGATGAAGGAAGGAAAATGGTTGGAAACCCTTCAAGGAGAGAAGCAACCTGGGATTAAGAAGGAACTTAGTAACAGGGAGGACAATGAACCAGTGGAACAGCTGGCCACTAGAAGTTGTGGGGGCTCCATCACTGGAGGTGTTTAAGAAGAGATTGGACTGCCATTTGTCTGAAATGGTGTAGGGTCTCCTGCTTGGGTGGATGGGGGTTAGACTAGATGACCTACAAGGTCCCTTCCAACTCTTTTATTCTATTATTCTATAGAAGAAAGAGAGGGAGGGAGGGAAAGAAGGAAGGAAGGAAGGAAGGAAGGAAGGAAGGAAGGAAAATGGATGGAAACTAACCAAGGAGAGAAGCAAGTGGGAATTAAGGAGAAACTTCCTAATAGTGAGGACAATTAACCAGTGGGACAGCTGGCCACTAGAAGTTGTAAATGCTCTAACACTGGAAGCTTTTAAGTAGAGATTGGACAGCTGCTTGTCTGGAATGGTAATGGGTCTCCTGCTTGAGCAGGGGGGGCTGGACTAGAAGACCTCCAAGGTCCCTCCCCGCTTGGTTTTTTCTTTGTTGTTCTCTGAGATTGTCCTAAAACAGAAACCTTCAAGTTTGGCCCCTTGAAGATTTGTGGGCTTCAACTCCAGAATTCTGGGAGTGGAAGTTCACGTGTCTCCGAGGGGCCACGCTTGGCGCGCCCTGCCCGACGTCATGGGTCCTCCAGTGGGCAGCTAGACCCACCGATTTCCTGCTGCCTCCCCTTTTCCACCCCTGGGGATTTCTCTCTTCCAGCCCACCCAGATTTTATTTCTTTTCCTTTTCCAGGTGGGTGGGTTGGGGGCTGTGGACTCTCTCTCCTGACTAACGCACTGACCGTGGTGTCTCTCTTCCGCTCTCTGGGCTCCTTGACCTGTGGCCACTGGACACTAATCAGGCCTTGTCTGTCCCTCCTTTTCTAGGAGAACATAGACCTCTCCTTAGATGCCTTGGAGCCCAGTATCTCGGGCTCTGTGGCCACAGTGGACGAAGCGTCCCACCAGACACTGGTAAGCTTGCATGGAAAACGGGGTTCAAGCCCCTCCCCCCACTTCTCCCGCCTCTTCCGTCTCTCCCCTTCCGGCCCTGCTTGGTTGGCCATGGGCTTGCTTGGGGACGTTGTGCCCTGTTTGGCAGCTGAGGGATGTCAACTCATAAAATAGTTCAAGGGTTGCCATAACAGAAAGGGTGGGGGAAGCAGTGTGGCGGCTTGAAAACCGAAAGTGCCTTCCATAACTTTTTTTTTTTTTTCAAAGATAGTAACTAGGTGACCGAAGTTTTTGCCATGCAAAATTCTAACTGGAGAGCCTGATTGATGACTCTGGGCTATGGAGGTGTCCCATTGGAGGATATGAATTAGGATACGCCCACAGGGGTGGAGGGAAAACCAAGGTCAGGGGTGACAGTGAATGATGTGTTTCAGAGTTGGCTGCACCCAGGCAGTGCTGGCATGTTAACTCCCCAATAAATCCATTTGAAGTTCTGGAAGTTTGGCTCAAGATTCAGGATTTAAATGGGGTTAAGTGCCGGAATCCTGACAGCTAGCCAACTCTGAAACAAACCATGCCAGCTGGGGGATTCTGGGACAGGAAGCCCTCCCCTCTTAAAGCAGGCTGGCTTGGGGATTCTGGGAGTGGAAGCCCTCCCCTCTTAAAGCATCTTGGCTGGGGGATTCTGGGAGAGGAAGCCCACCCCTCTTAAAGCAGGCTGGCTTGGGGATTCTGGGAGTGGAAGTTCTCCCCTCTTAAAGGATGCTGGCTGGGGGATTCTGGGAGTGGAAGCCCTCCCCTCTTAAAGCATCTTGGCTGGGGGATTCTGGGAGTGGAAGCCCACCCCTCTTAAAGCAGGCTGGCTTGGGGATTCTGGGAGTGGAAGTCGTCCCCTCTTAAAGCATCTTGGCTGGGGGATTCTGGGAGAGGAAGCCCACCCCTCTTAAAGCAGGCTGGCTTGGGGATTCTGGGAGTGGAAGCCCTCCCCTCTTAAAGCATCCCGGCTGGGGGATTCTGGGAATGGAAGCCCACCCCTCTTAAAGCATCTTGGCTGGGGGATTCTGGGAGTGGAAGTCGTCCCCTCTTAAAGCATCTTGGCTCGGGGATTCTGGGAGAGGAAGCCCACCCCTCTTAAAGCAGGCTGGCTTGGGGATTCTGGGAGTGGAAGCCGTCCCCTCTTAAAGCATCTTGGCTCGGGGATTCTGGGAGAGGAAGCCCACCCCTCTTAAAGCAGGCTGGCTGGGGGATTCTGGGAGTGGAAGCCCTCCCCTCTTAAAGCATCTTGGCTGGGGGATTCTGGGAGTGGAAGCCCACCCCTCTTAAAGCAGGCTGGCTTGGGGATTCTGGGAGTGGAAGCCCTCCCCTCTTAAAGCATCTTGGCTGGGGAATTCTGGGAGAGGAAGCCCACCCCTCTTAAAGCAGGCTGGCTTGGGGATTCTGGGAGTGGAAGTCCTCCCCTCTTAAAGCAGGCCGGCTGGGGGATTCTGGGAGTGGAAGCCCTCCCCTCTTAAAGCAGGCTGGCTGGGGGATTCTGGGAGTGGAAGCCTTCCCCTCTTAAAGCAGGCTGGCTGGGGGATTCTGGGAGTGGAAGTCCTCCCCTCTTAAAGCAGGCCGGCTGGGGGATTCTGGGAGTGGAAGCCCTCCCCTCTTAAAGCAGGCTGGCTGGGGGATTCTGGGAGTGGAAGCCCTCCCCTCTTAAAGCAGGCCGGCTGGGGGATTCTGGGAGTGGAAGCCCTCCCCTCTTAAATCAGGCTGGCTGGGGGATTCTGGGAGTGGAAGCCCTCCCCTCTTAAAGGATGCTGGCTGGGGGATTCTGGGAGTGGAAGCCCTCCCCTTTTAAAGCAGGCTGGCTGGGGGATTCTGGGAGTGGAAGCCCTCCCCTCTTAAAGCAGGCTGGCTGGGGGATTCTGGGAGTGGAAGCCCTCCCCTCTTAAAGCATGCCAGCTGGGGGATTCTGGGAAGCCCTTTCACAATTTCCCACCTCCCTGATTTTTGTTGCCACATCCTGCTGCCTGAAGTCCAGCAGTCACCTCTGGAAGGACTGAGGGTGACGCCTGTGTGGTTGTGTGTGCGTGCCTTCCTAGGCCTGGCATGTGTATGTGTGTGTGTGTTGTGTGTGTGTGTGTGTGTGTCTGTATGGAGATCAGCTCTTCTTCCAAGCGCTCCCCGCTGAATTTCAGGGAGTAATTTCGAGGCTTAAGTCTCCGGATTGAATTTCTGTGCTCTGGCTGCCTCGACTGGTCCCCTTTGGCGGACTTGACGCTTGTTTCTCTCCTCAATCTGGTTTATGAAGTATTGATTCTTGGAGGGGATGTGGTGGTTCGACGGTGGAGCGGAACGAAGCCGTTCCTGGGCCGCCCTCCATTGCAGGGCTTTGGGCCTGGGTCTTAGCAGGCTTGGGAGGACCCCTGTGCTTTTCCAGCCTCCCCTACCCAAATCCCAGACTCTCAGTTCTGAGATTCCCTGACCATCAGTGGAGTTTCTCAATCATCCAGATCATGGTTGCTCCCAAAGCAAGAAAACGTTTCGCTTCTCATCCAAGAAGCTTCCTCAGTTCTTCAGGGTTCCTTCCTTCCTTCCTTCCTTCTTTCCCTCCCTCCCTCCCTGTCTCTTTTTCTCCTTTTGCCTTCCATCCTCCCTCCCTCCCTCTCTTTTTTCCCTCTTTGTTTTCCTTCCATCCTTCCTTCCTTCCTTTTTCTGCTACCTCTTTTTTTTCCTTCTTTTCTCTCTCCTTCCCTCCCTTCCTCTCTCTTTTTCTCCTTCCTCTTTTTCCATCCTTCCCTCTTTCTCATTTTCCTTCCTCTTTTTCCTTCCTTCCTTCTTTCTCATTTTCCTTCCTCTTTTTCGCCTTCCTCTTTTTTCTTCCATCCATCCATCCTTTCTTCCTCTTTTTCTCCTTTTTCTTTCTCCCATCCTTCCTAACTCTTTTTCTCCTTCTTCTTTTTCCGTTCCCCCTCCCTCCCTCCCTCTCTTTTTTCCCTCTTTGTTTTCCTTCCATCCTTCCTTCCTTCCTTTTTCTGCTACCTCTTTTTTCCTTCTTTTCTCTCTCCTTCCCTCCCTTCCTCTCTCTTTTTCTCCTTCCTCTTTTTCCATCCTTCCCTCTTTCTCATTTTCCTTCCTCTTTTTCCTTCCTTCCTTCTTTCTCATTTTCCTTCCTCTTTTTCGCCTTCCTCTTTTTCCTTCCTTCCATTCTTCCTCTTTTTCCTTCCTTCCTTCCTTCCTGATTTCTCATTTTCCTTCCTCTTTTTCTCCTTCCTCTTTTTTCTTCCATCCATCCATCCATCCATCCTTTTTTCCTCTTTTTCTCCTTCTTCTTTTTCCGTCCCCCCTCCCTCCCTCCCTCCCTTTCTCCCTTCCCCCTCCTTTCTCTTTCTCTTTCTCTGTCTCTTCCCCCCTCCCCTCGTTCTGTATCTCTTGGTGAAGAAGCTTCTTGGATCCGTAGCGAAATGTTTTCAAGAAAAAGGCCAAGGAAGCCGCCGTCTCCTTTTGGAAAAGCCCCTTTGGAAAACTTCCATCCCCAAGGACAATACGGTCACCTTTTGGGGGCCTCCCTGCAGGTTCGCACCCTGGCCCGGACCGATGAAGCCCGTGGGCTGCTGTGGCTCTTGGAGGAGGAGTCCCTTCAGCCTGGGGGCAGCGAGGAGGGTCTTCTGGAGCGGCTCTTCACCCACTACGGCCCACAGGACGGAGACAAAAAAGGTACCCGGGACAAGGAAGGCCGTTGAATCGGGGTCATCTGGGGTGACGCTGAATCCAGTGGGATCTCTCTGGTCCCAGGTTCTGTCTTTGGAGCAGAACCTGCCTCCCGAGGGGAGCTCAGGGTCAGTAGTCCTCGATGTATGACCGCCAAATCATAAAAGTCTTCCTTTTTAGAGTGGCCAACAGAAAGGGAGGGGGGAGCAGTGCGGCCACTTGCAGAACCGAAAGCACATTCCATCAATGTTTTTTTTCAAAGATAGTATTAACTAGGTGACTGAGGTTTCTGCTGTGCACACTTCTAACTGGAGAGCCTGATGGATGACTCTGGGCTATGGAGGTGGCCCATTGGAGAATATGAATTAGGATACACCCAGGGTGTGTGTGTGTGTGGGGGGGAACCAGGGTCAAGGGTGACAGTGAATGATGTGTGTTAAGCCTGGTTTCCCCAACCAGGGTTAGGGAGACAAGCTAAACAGAATGTGCAGCGTTAGTCAGATAGGCACACAGATAAATGAGTGAGCTAACTTGTACGTTTATTAACATACAGTAAAAATAACAGATACGCTTGTGCTATCAAAAATATAGTTTATTCCATTATGAGTTCATAGCATAGTCAAAATAACAGTCCAATAGTCATGTATCATTTAGTCAGTCCATTCAGGGATATTCAGTTAGCAAAGTCCGTTTAGAATATCCTATGTCAGTTCACTTACAAGTCAGTCCTTTGTTTTCTCTCCCGTTCGAGCAATGCAGTCTTGAGTCCTTGCAGTAATCAGGGATCATCAAAGCCAGAGAGAGAGCAAGCTGCAGTCTTGCTTCTTTTAAAGTGCTTTCACAACCACTCCCTTAATTACTGTCCCACAGTTAAAGTTGCAGACACTTTAACATACAAACTATGATTACATATTATTATTTACCTAAACCAGTTAGGGTAAAACAATGTTATCCCTAACAATGTGCCTCAGAGTTGGCTACACCCAGGCAGTGCTGGCATTCACGCTGAATAAATCCTTTGGAAGTTTTGAAAGTTTGGCTCAAGACTCCTGATTTAAATTGGGGGGGTGTGTGTGTCACTGCTGGAATCCTGACAGTGTGTGTGTGTGTGTGTGTGTGAACTCATAAAACATTTCTATGCCTGTTTTAGAGTTGCCATGAACAGGAGTGGTGGGGGAAAGAAATTTGAAGGAGCAGTGCGGTGGTTTAAAACCGAAAGCGCATTCCATTCTCCTTTTGCAAAGATTGTAACTAAGTGACCGGAATTTCTGCCCTTGGAAATTCCTGATTGGAGAACATGATTGATGACTCTGGGCTATGGACATGGCCCATTGGAGAATATGAATTAGGATACACCCAGGGTGTGTGTGTGTCTGGGGGGGGGGGAACCAGGGTCCAGGGCGACCATGAATGATGTGCCTCAGAGTCGGCTGCACCCAAGCAGTGCCAGCATGTTCACTCCGAATAAATCCTTTGGGAGTTTGGCTCGAGACTCATGATATAATTGGGGTGTCCCTGCCAGCATCCCGACACGACACCAGTGGGGGCTAGGGTTAGGATTAGGGGTAGGGTAGAAGAGGGAACTTAGACAAAGAACTAAATAGGAGCCAGCCGTGTGCAGCCAAAAAAAGCCAATGCAATCCTAAATTGCATGAACAGTGGGACCCAATCGAGATCAAGGGACGTCTTCCTCCATTTCATGATGCCTGGAGACCCGTCTCTCTTGGGAGGGGGCTTGAGGAAGGTGTTCTGGGTCCTGAGTCTGCCTCTCTGTCTCTCGTGCATTGGCAGCCTCCTCCAACCCGCTTCTCCGGAGCAATAAACCTCGGCATTTCTTCCTGGGACACAGCTACGGCACCAACTGGGTGGAGTATGACACCAGCGGCTGGCTGAGCTACGTCCGGCAAAATCCCGCCTCCCAGAACAGCTTGGTCCTCCTCCAGGAATCCCAGAAGTAAGGGGGGGACGGTCTTGGGGGAGTGAGGGGTAAGGTGGGGGGCTGCCCGGGGTGGTTCTGATCTCAGGCAGACAGAAGGGTTCTTCCACTGAAACCGGGGCATCTGAAGAAGAGACTGAAGAGTTGTTTTGTCCAGAATAGGATAGAGTCTCCTGCTTGAACAGGGGGGCTGGACTAGAGGACCTCCAAGGTCCCTTCCAACTATGATTCTGGAAGGAAGGAAGGAAGGAAGGAAGGAAGGAAGGAAGGAAGGAAGGAAGGAAGGAAGGAAGGAAGGAAGGAAGGAAAGCAAGGAAGGGAAGGAAGGGAAGGAAGGAAGGAAAAGAAAGAAGGAAGGAAGGATGGAAAAGAAGGAAGGAAGGAAGGAAGGAAGGAAGGAAGGAAGGAAGGAAGGAAGGAAGGAAAGGAAGGGAAGCAAGGAAGGGAAGGAAGGAAGGAAAAGAAGGAAGGAAGGAAGGATGGAAAAGAAGGAAGGAAGGAAGGAAGGAAGGAAGGAAGGAAAGGAAGCAAGGTTGGAAAGGAAGGAAGGAAGGATGGAAAAGAAGGAAGGAAGGAAAGAAAGAAAGGAAGGAAAGAAAGGAAGGATGGAAAGCAAGGAAGGAAGGAAGGAAGGATGGAAAGGAAGGAAGGAAGGAAAGAAAAGAAAAAGAAGAAAGAAGAAGGAAGGAAGGTAGGAAAAGAAGGAAGGAAGGGAAGGAAGGAAGGAAGGAAAGGAAGCAAGGTTGGAAAGGAAGGAAGGAAGGATGGAAAGAAAGAAAGGAAGGAAAGAAAGGAAGGATGGAAAGCAAGGAAGGAAGGATGGAAAGGAAGGAAGGAAAGAAAGAAGAAAAAGAAGAAAGAAGAAGGAAGGAAAGGAAGAAAGGTAGGAAAAGAAGGAAGGAAGGGAAGAAAGGAAGGAAGGGAAGAAAGGAAGGAAGGGTAGGAAAAATGGAAAAGAAGGAAGGAAGGAAAGATGGAAAGGAAGGAAGGAAAAGAAGGAAGGAAAGGAAGGAAGGAAAAGAAGGAAGGAAGGAAGGATGGAAAGGAAGGAAGCAAGCAAGGAAGGAAGGAGAAAATCTGAAAGGAAAAAAGATGAGAAGGAAAAAAATTACAGGAGAAGGAGTGGCAGAACAAGGCGCTGGAGTCAAAAAGGGCATCAGCCTAGAGTTCCTACATAGCCACAAATGAACACAGGAAGGAAGGAAAATGGGAAAGGGAAAAAAGATGAGTAAAATGACAAAAGGAAATGGGAAGGAAGGAAGGAGATGGAAGGTAGGAGAGCAGGAGGTTGAGGGAAAAGGAAGGGAGGAGACAGAAGGAAGGAAGGGAAAACATGAAAAGGAAAAAGAGGAGAAGTAAACAAATTATAGGAGAAGGAGTGGCAGAACAAGGTGGTGGAGTCAAAAAGGGTGTCAGCCTTGAATCCCCACGTAGCCACAAATGAATACAAGAAGAAAGGGAAATAGGAAAGGGGAAAAGATGAGTAAAATGGCAAAGGGAAATGCGAAGAGAGGAGGGAAGATGATGGAAGGAAGGAAGAGGGAAAAGAGAAAGGGAAGGAGAGAAGGAAAGAAGGAAGGGTTATAACAGGGCTCTTCTGCTAATCCGTCTTGGGGGTGAAGGAAGGCTGCCCTCCTCTCTTTCTCCTCTTTCCTTTTCCTTTCTAGGAAGATCATCAGCAGCCTCTTTGCAGGCCGAGCCGGGGCCACCACGGTGCTCTCGGGCTCCATCGCGGGGCTGGAGGGGGGCTCCCAGCTGGCCCTGCGCAGAGCCACCAGCATGCGCAAGACCTTCACCATGGGGGTGGCGGCAGTGAAGAAGAAGTCCATGTGCTTTCAAATCAAGCTTCAGGTGGTGAGTCTCTGGTGGTCCTGGGCCCAGAAGAACCCCCCACTCTGCATTCTTGAAGAGGGATGGACTTCCACTCCCGGAATACGTGATTTTTTTTATTATTTGGGAATTTGTCCCCTTGGAGACTACTAGCTATGCTGTCTCCATGGCTCTCTCTTGTAAGTGCTGAGTGGATTGTTCATCCAGCTTGCCACACTGTTACTGGGTGTGAAATGCTCTTGGCTGAACACCCAGAAGAGCTTTCCCTGGCTGCTTGTCTTTCGGAGGTTTTGGGGGGATTTCTGATCCCCCCCCAGAGTCTTCTCTAGGGTCCCTCCCCTGCCAGGCCCCATCAGCTGTAGCCTCCCTTGCCCCCCCACCTGATGGTGGTCTTCTCCCACCCC
>CM066328.1:432849784-432856551 GCA_033807585.1 Hydrophis major
AAGGAAAATCCGTGGGGAGGAGCCAGGTTTGCTTAACGAGCTCCTGCTTCACTTAACCACTGCATACGATTCACTTTAACAAGCATGGCAAAGAAAGGTCATACAGTCGGATACAACTCTCTTGCTCGGCCCACGGACATTCTGTCCCCAAATTATATGTCCATAAGTCGAGGACCACCACCTGTTCTCCTTCCCCCCCAGCCTCTCCTCCTTGGAAAAGACCCCTGCCTCCCCTCCCAGTCAGCCCACTCCTGCCCTTCCTTTCTGTGTTGTTTCGAGAGCTGATTGAGTTGCCGGTAGCAAAATTTGGTGTTGTTTTATGCCGGGGTCGGGGATCAATGGCTCGCCAGTCCCGCTTGATGCGGATGATGATTAATTAAGACCTGGATCATCCACACAGGCTATCTTTGCCCATCAATTTAATTGCAATCCGATAGCAGGATCTCTTCGGGGGAGGGAGGGGGGAGCCTTCACCTGCCGCTACAGGAGGAATTGCCAGCCGTGGCGTGAATTCGAGTGAAGCCGCTCGCTTTTAGAACAGTTTTTAGGACACGCTCGGCGTTGCTTCGTCAGACGTCCCTGGGAGACACACAAGTTGGATTTTGGAGAGTGGGAGGGGGGGGAAAGAGAGACCGAGTGGGGGGATGGGGGATAGAGGCACGGCTTTCGTCTTCAATCACCGTCCGAGACAAAAATGTCACTTCCAATACAGGTGGGCCTCCAGGTAACCACCACCGATGGGTGACCCTTTTGGAGAGCGGTGTGCAATGAAATTTCATTTTAATGCATGCCAAAATTAGTGTGCATTCGAAGTGACAATAAAGTTATGCTAAGACTTTAGAATTAGAATTATCAGCATTAGAATTAAAATTGGAATTTGAGTTAGAATTATTAGAATTATTTATTATTAGTTAGAATTATAGAATTATTTATTGGAATTGGAATTGTTAGAATTATAAGTATTAGAATTAGAATTATTAGAATTAGAATTATTGGAATGGAATAGAATAGAATAGAGAATAGAATGGAATAGAATAGAAATAGAATAGAATAGAATAGAATAGAATAGAATAGAATAGAATAGAATAGAATAGAATAGAATAGAATAGAATAACAGATTTGTAAGGGACCTTGGAGGTCTTCTTATCTTATATTAGAATTAGAATTATTAGCATTAGAATTAAAACTGGAATTAGAGTTAGAATTATTAGAATTATTTATTATTAGTTAGAATTATAGAATTATTTATTGGAATTGGAATTGTTATTAGAATTAGAATTATTGGAATGGAATAGAATAGAGAATAGAATGGAATAGAATAGAAATAGAATAGAATAGAATAGAATAGAATAGAATAGAATAGAATAACAGAGTTGTAAGGGACCTTGGAGGTCTTTGTATCTTATATTAGAATTAGAATTATTAGCATTAGAATTAAAACTGGAATTAGAGTTAGAATTATTAGAATTACATTTATTGGAATTGGAATTGTTAGAATTATAAGTATTAGAATTAGAATTATTAGAATTAGAGGAATGGAATGGAATAGAATGGAGAAGGAAGGAGAATAGAATAGAAATAGGAATAGGAATAGAATAACAGAGTTGTAAGGGACCTTGGAGGTCTTCTTATCTTATATTAGAATTAGAATTATTAAAATTGGACTTAGAGTTAAGAATTATTAGAGTTACATCTATTGCAATTGTTAGAATTACAAGTCTTAGAATTATTAGAATTAGAATTGGAGTTAGAATGATTACAGATTAACGGAGTTGGAAGGGACCTTGTAGGTCATCTAGTCCAACCCCACTCCCCACCCCGAACATAGAATGATTAGAATCTCTCCTTGGTGAGTCTTCTGGTCCTGCCTTGGGGGGGAGGAGAGGGGGGAGGCTTTGGAAAATAGATGGACTTCCTCATTCCAGAAATTTGTGGGGAGAACCACCCACGTTTTGTATCCGGTCTGGCCCTTGTCCTGCCTCCACCACGGCAGCTCCATGTTGCTCCATCCCTCTCCTGTGCCCCCTCACACACCCCGAGCCCCCTCCCCTTCTGACACACCCCTTTCTTTCTCCTCTTCCCCCCCCCCAGGCTACCCTGACCACATGGCCTTTGCTGAGTTCCGCCGGCGCTTCGACGTCCTGGCTCCTTACCTGACCAAGAAGCATGGGCGCCATTATATCGTCACGGACGAGAAGAGGGTACGCCGGCTGGAATTGGCGGAGGGGGGGGCTGCTGGGGCCAGGTTGATTGAGGTCGTTGAGTCCCTGGACTTCCTTACCCCCAAGAGGTGGGATAGATGAGGAGGGGTGGGATTCTGCAGTTGTTATGGCTCTGCCCACTTCAGAGAACTGGCCAATGGCGCCATTGGTTGGCCCCTCCCTTCCCCTCCTCGTCCACTCACTCCTTACCTGGCATGCGCGCCATCCAACTGGCCTGCTAAGTTGCTATTTTTCCTTTTTTCCTCCCCCAACCATCCAGCTGTTCTGCTGTGCCGGGAGATTTAGATTCGCTAGAAAGCAGGAAATTTGTTGGATTTCTTGCTTTCTAGCTCATCTAAAAGCAGAGCCGAAGCTTCTATTATTTTTCAGTGCAGACTCAGGTAGCCGATGGCAGAAAGGTAGATCTCCGAGTGAGTCTGTGATTCTGCGAGCAACTCCCCTCTGCCTGCCTGCTTTGCCTGATTCGGGATCAAAGTTACTCTTTTTCTTAATTAAAAAATGCAATGTTTAACACACAGGGTGTGTTGCGAGTTAATTTTGTGAGTTTGCTTGCCAGCAAATTTTATGTGACAGACTTAGGTAGCAGATGGCAGAAAGGTAGATCTCCGAGTGAGCCTATGATTCTGCGAGCAACTCCATCTGCCTGCCTGCTTTGCCTGATTTGGGGTAAAAGTTGCTCTTTTTTTTTTTAAATCAAAAATTCAATATTGACATAAATATTTATAATATTTCAGCGCAAGCCACGCCCATCCAGTCACATGACCACCAAGCCACGCCCACAAATTAGGCCACCCCCACAGAACCGGTGGTTAAGAAATTTGAATCCCACCCCTGCTCACCGGGGATGTGTGTGGCAGAAAGCATAGGATGAGCCTGGAGGTAGGCCTCAAAGATTTTAGCAGCCGGTTCGCTGCCTGGTTGCTGGGTGGCCATGCTCCTGCACCACGGAGGGGGGCGTTTTTGCCCTCCCCGGGCTCCGGAGGCTTTCCTCGAGCCTCCAGGGGGGGCAAAAACAGCCCATCAACTAAAAAAAATATTCCTTTGGTCTTTTTAATTGCCAGCAGAAAGTAAGTGAGGAAAGCAGTGCATTCCTTAAATGCTTCAGATAATTGCTAGGCAGCCGAAGCTGTTGGCACGCAAGATTACTATTGGTAGAGCATGATTGCTGACTCTTGGCTTGGATGTGTTGTATATTGGAGAATATACGTCCAGGGGGTTGGGGGGGGGGAAGACCAGGGTCAAGGAGGAAATGAATGATGGGTCTCAGAGTCGGCTGCACCCAGGTAGCGCCGACATGGTCAGTCCTAATAAATCAATTATTTTTAATCTGAGAGATGCAGCTAGAGCTGTGATGGTGAACCTATGGGCACGCTTGCCAGAGGTGGCATGCAGAGCCACTTGTGTTGGCATGCGAGCTGGAGGAAGACTTAGCTCAGTGTGCGCGCCTCACAGGTGATTTTCAGCCGGTTTGAGGCCTTTTTTCGGCCTCCCAGAGGCTTGAGGAAGGCTTCTGCAGGCTTTGCAGGCCAAAAACTAGGCCCGTTTCATCACTTCCTGTTTTTCTGGAAATACTAGAAGTGGCAAAATGGGCCTAGTTTTTGGCCTGCAAAGCCTGCAGAAGCCTTCCTCAAGCCTGTTTTTAATGACCAGTTTTTAATTTTTACTTACTGGGTTTGCCAAACTAGTAAATACCCCCTCCCAAACTGGGGAGAATTGGTAGCAGCCCGCCCCCTGGGTGTGGGGTGAATGTGCTTTCTGACCCCCCCTTTTGCTGTCTCTCCCCTCCTGTTCCTCCCCCTCCTCCCCCTCCAGGCTGCGGAAGAGCTGCTGCAATCGCTAGAATTGGAGCAAAGCTGTTACCAGATGGGCCTCAGCCGGGTGAGAAGACCAACCTGGGGAGGGGTATCTTGGGTGGGTCGGGATGGTGGCAACGGGAGGGGTCCCTGCCAGGACAGGGGAAGTGCAGGTGGTCCTCGACTCAATGGCTAAAATTGAGCCCAAACTCTTCCGTTGCTATAAGAGGAGGTGCTGGCGAAGCAAGCTTCGGCCCCGTTTTGCGGCCTTTCTCACTGCGGTCGCTAAGCGAATCCCTGCCGTTGGGAAGTGGAACGCGGTTGTTAAGTGAATCTGGCTTCCCATCCCTCACCCCACCGCCTGTTGACTTTACCGGTCAGAAGGTCACAAAAGAGGATCACATCACACACACACACACACACACACACATAGGACGCCGTACCTGTCATAAATATGAGTCAGTTGCCCTATTTTGATCCCATGGCCCCAGTATCTTACAACGGTCGTCAGTGTGAAACAACAGTCCTACCTCACTTTTCTCAGTGCCATCATAACTTTGAATGGTCACTAAATGAAGCTTTATGCCCCATTGCGTGTCGTTCCATGGTCATGTGACCAAGACTTGCGTGGTTTTTCCTGCCAAAAAAACCTCCCAGCGATTCAAGTGAACAGGTTCGCTTAACGATAATGGTGTTCACTTAACAAGCTTGGTGTTCACTTAATAACCTTGGGGTTCATTTAACAAGCTTGGTGTTCACTTAACAACCTTGGGGTTCATTTAACAAGCTTGGTGTTCACTTAACAACCATTGTATTCACTTAACAAACATGGTGTTCACTTAACGACCATGACATTTACTTAATGACCATGGTGTTCACTTAAACACCATTGTATTCACTTAACGACCATGGTGTTCACTTAACAACATGGTATTCACTTAATGACCATGGTATTCACTTAACAACCATGGTGTTCACTTAATGACCATGGTGTTCACTTAACGACCATGGCATTTCCTTAACAACCATGGTGTTCACTTAATGACCATGGTGTTCACTTAAAAACCATTGTATTCACTTAACAACCATGGTTTTCACTTAACAACCATCGTGCTCACTTAACGTTCATGGCATTTACTTCATGACCATGGTGCCCACTTAAAAACCATTGTATTCACTTAACAACCATGGTTTTCACTTAACGACTGTGGTGTTCACTTAACGACCATGGTGTTCATTTAAGAACCATGGCGTTCGCTTAACAACCATGGCGTTTGTTTAACCATCGCAAGATTGGCGTAGCCAACCGCGTCCTCCATTCGCACTTCCCCCCCCCCCAAAAGGCCGTAAAATTATTTTGTTCCATGGGTGCTTCGCTTTTGGACCAGAATGCCTCATCCCTGCAGTTCTGTGCTGAGTGACGGTCGTAAATCGAGAGCTACCTTGATTGTGGTGTGTTAGACAGCCCCCCCCCCCCACACACCCGCTTTCTTTCAAAAGCATTTGCCAAACACAACCAATTTCCCAACTGGAGGGGCGTTCCTTGGGGTGGGACGTGCATTCCTCCCTGCCTCGGACGAGGCCCCCCCCCTCCTTTCCCAGGAAACCTGGAACGGGCCAATGAGCCCAGCGTCCCTCCCACAGCCCCTCAGGGTGCTGGGGACGATGGGCACGGCGATCCCACACGCAGCCGGTCCTCGGTGGACGGACGCCAGGCAGAGCTGTTGCCAAGAGGGATGTGAGGAAGCTCCTGGCTCTCATCCTGCTTGTCTACGAACGTGCCCACGCGCACACAGAGCGCTCCCAGGGTGCATGTGGGTGTGAAGTCAACCCCCCCCCCTTCCTGGCATGCCAGGAAAGATGCCCAGCCCCCCCTCGCCCCCCCAGGAGGGGGCGGCTGGCTGATTCACTCCAAGAGGAGGAGGAGGAGACGGCGAGAATCTTCCTTGCATCCACCAAGTTATGGGGAGCTTGCTTGCCGTGGCTTCTACCGTACGGAGTGCATTGAGCCCTTGCAAGTCTCGGATAGAAGAAGGGAGGGGTGTCTCCTTCCTCCAGGCCCAGAGTGGGGGGGGGTGAAGGAGAAGGGTCCTTCCCCTTGACCTGCCCCCTCCCCAACCCCCCCACCTCCCCACCCCAGTTTCACCCTGGCACCTTGGAAGTCGGTGCAGTGGAAGCCGGATTTGGGCCTCCTGTCTCCCCCTTTGCCACCTGCGCTTGCCCAACGACGTGGGGCCCCTCGGAGGGCCTAATGCGGGCTCCTGGAGGACCCCCCTGCATGTCCCCTCCAAAAGGAGGGGCCCTGGCTCGGCCAAAAACCCCTTCCGTAGCACCCACTGCGGCCAGCAGGCGTCCGAGCCCCCTTTTCCTTTCTCTCTCTCTCTGCGCGGGGAGCCTGCCAGCCGCAGCTGGGACTGAGCCCCGTCTTTCGGCATTGCTTCCCCCCCTCCCCACTTCTCTCCTTCTGCCGCCCTCCCCCCCTCCCCCTCTACCTGCCCCCAGGTGTTCTTCCGGGCAGGGACTTTGGCTAAGCTGGAGGAGCAGCGGGATAAGCAGCTGTGCCGAAGCATCACCCTGTTCCAGGCCGCCTGCCGGGGCTTCCTCGCCCGCCAGCACTTCAAGAAGAGGAAGGTAGGTTGTGTTTGGAGGATGGAGGAGCGCGGGGGGGGTGGGGGTGTTGCAGCTCAGGGGTTTGACAGGAGGAGGGGGTGGGCTCCTTGGGTGTGTGTGTGTGTGTGTGTGTGTGTGTGTG